>KV700145.1:0-118703 GCA_000507405.3 Kwoniella heveanensis BCC8398 | reverse complement strand
AAAAACGGAGTTGGTGAATTGTTAGGGATTGCAAGCTAGATGAGGAATGATTGAATGAATGAATCGCCAAGAAACGTGATGACTGCTTGCTTGCTTGCTTGCTTGCTTGCTTGCTTGCTTGCTTGCTTGCTTGCTTGCTTGCTACCATCTGGCCTATCTGCACATAATCAAGTTTTAGAGTACATGGACGTAGCGTACGGTGAATGGTATGATATGTTGTATGGGGTGGAGTGTGGAGTGAGAGCAAATGATTACGGGCGGGAAGACTCAAAGCTCAATTAACAAACTAGGCTAAAACGATTACGATTGCTATAAACCTTAGGCGCGTCTTCCAAAGTGAAGTGGAGGTAAAGCAAGTAATACAGTTTCTAGTTCTCAGGTAGAACTAGAACTTGGACCCTTAACCCATTAGCCCACATAGCTAAGGGGGTATTAGAAACCGGCTTGGGCCGTATTAGAATCTTCAACCGATTGATGGGATTTCGGTCCGTGATCGGAGTATAATAAATGAGCAGTCAATCGAAACAATCATCATTTTGGTCGGTCCCCGGTTTTACCGGCTGACTGTTGGATGTGAGCTTGTTCGCTCGGCTTTCATCTTCAACAGCTCTGCAGCTCTGGATCTTTCTTGCTACATAGTCATTGTATGATAGAACGAGCAGTCATAAATGCACGTTATTGCCCGTGCTATCAGGAGCTCAGTCCACTATCCACCCACCCTAAAACATTCGAGTATCCTCGAAGCGATGCGATGCGATGCGATGCGAAGCGCTATGCCATGCCATGCCACGGCGCCAAGATGCGATTGACTCTCTCGGCGATGTAACGCTCAAGCCCAAGCCTCTTGTTTATCTGTACGAGTGAAATACACGCCCTTGTACTAAGCAGTATCTCTGTCTGAGTGTACTCGCGCACGAGTACGAGAACGAGTACGTTGTGCAGCTCGGTCTACATCTACATTATATTGTACTGTACATCCACTACACGCTGTACACTCATTCAACTGTACATGAGTTAGATATATTGCGTCAACTGAAGAGATTTTTCCCCCTGCTCTGTCAATCTGTCACACGTGCAAGATATTATTGCCCTAAGCATATCCCCTCCCGTTCGTCTCTACCTCGCCATGCTCATGCGCATGCCCGTGCCCATGACCGTTCCCTTCTCCATGACTATGACTGATCCCATTCATCTGCTCCCAACTGGCTATAGCAGACTTCGGCGTCGGGCACTTATACAACTTCACAGTGCCCGAAGCGTCGAACCCTCCCGCAGCTACCATCATCTCAACAGGGTGGAAGACGAGCGACGCGGCGCTAGGCATGAAGTTTGATGTCAATCTATGGTGGTTGAGCGGGTAGTTGTATGCGGGCGATAAGGGGATGTTGATCTTGGCTAGTCGGATCGGGTGCACCGGGTCGTTGAAGCCTGTGATCTCGAGCTCTTGTCGAGTGGAGTGCGCCGTCACCGCGGTCGTCCTGACATCCGAGTAGCATGAAGATCCCACTTTGTTAGCTAACGCTCCAGATGCAGACTTGCAGTAATACTGCGACAGCAGACAAAGCTCACCTGGCCAGTACAGAGGCTCCAGTGTGTACCGCAAGAGCCATCAGCCCGTCATCGCGTCGAGGTAGCGTATACAGCGGTTCGTCCGGTCTTCTGACATCCCAAACTCGAACTTCCCCGTCCATACTGTTACAACGAGAACACCACGACGTCAGCGGATTTAAGTTGACCACAACATTCTCCGTTTCGGAGTCCAGTCCAGATGCCAACGTAACTGCAACATACCTTCCGGTGATGAGCTCCCTCATACTACCCCTCTGCAGATGTACGCTCTGAATCCAGATCTTATGCTGCCTCCAAGTCCGCAGTACGACCTCACCAGCATCTTCAGCTCGCTTATCGAAAAGGCGGACAACACCATCTCCGAAGCCCGCTACAAAGACATTGCCCTCTGGCTCGTCGGAGGCGATGGCTGTCAAGTTTGCTCCAGCTTGCGTGGCGATATCCTGTGGGGAATCGCTTAAAATCAGCACCTATCTATACAGCCAGTAGGGCGGACTCAGATCTACGGTGACGGGGCGCGATACAGCAATGAGGGCAGGGAAACGGAACGTAGCAGACTTACCCTCAGATGCCGCTCGACAGTTGCATCCCACAGTCTGACAACCTTCATATCACCTCCAACGAGCAAATGTCCCTTCTGTTGCTCCCAAGCGGTAAGAACACCCGCGGAGTGAGCCACCGGATAGATTTCTGATACGGCTCTAAAAGTGGATGCGAGTGCCGTTTGACCCGGCACGTCATAGTCGCGCCATATGCGTACGCTTCCCTCGGCTAGAACAGGCACTCGGGTTAGTGGACTTCCCTTGTGACGGTATTGGTCCAGGGGTGGAGAGGTGTAGACTTACTAGAGGCGGTCAACATGAGTGAACTGGCCATCTCGTTGATGAAATGCACCGAAGATATACTGCTGCCGGGTATATTTTGATTCGTGAACTTGTTGAGTTTTCTTCGTTCTTGCCAGTCCCAAATGCTAAGAATAATGACGCATAGATGAACATTGAGGATTGATCAGCACGGATAGGTTGCAGAAACGCCCCGATTCGGAACTTACCAAATGTTGTCCGCATCGTCGGTCACAGCCATGACATTGTCATACGAGTGGAAAGCCATTTGCAGTGGCCAGTTATCGTTATGCAACGTGCCGACTTCGGTCGTCCACACGTGGGTTGCTGTGATGAAGAGATCAAGTGAATCAAGAGTCAGCAGAATCCCAAAGCGGCCAAGGACGCGGGGTGTAAAGCCCATCGTGAATGTGAGACTTACCAGCATAGGCTTCTGACGCTCTGCTTCGCTCGACCATCTGTTCATTCCGCAGATGTTTCCAGGCTTGCTCATTATACGTTGTTGAGCCTGGCTCATCCGCGTCCGGCGCCTGAGTATAAAGCAGTATCAGCTATGTCCCACGATGTCATCCATGAACTGCCATACACTAACCTTCATCTGAGGTTCCCTGAAGTATTCCATAGCCCAGTCAAAGAACCCACTCCTCAGCGGTAAGACATCATCCTTCACCTCCTTCGCCACCATGCCTAGACCAAGATCACCGCCTCTGGCCAACCCATTGTTACCGAACCGTCCATCCATATCGCCTCCCGAGTCTGCGCCCCTGGACCGCCGTATTCTCAGGCGCTCCATGTCTTCTTCCGTCAAGGCTTCCAACACAGCAGAAGCGTTTACAGGAGGGAGATTCTGAGGATTGTTTGGATCGTTTCGCGACATCACGCCTAGTCCCGATCTGGAGCGCATAGATGCATTGAGCATGCCCAGTGATTGCGGTCGACCATGAGCATCAGGCATGACCCGCTCGTGGGTTGCATCGGGGTAGGGCGATTTGTACGAGGTTCCAGGGGTAGAAGGCATCGTCGGCTGGGTGAAACTAGGCTCCGGTGTGCTTGGTGATCCAGATTCCGGTGAATCAGGCGGTACAAGACCAGTCATACTCGCTAGACTCCTAAGAGCATTTGCGACAGAACTGTTTCGCTTCAGAGTCGAGGAGGACGCTGTGCTTGTGCTTCCGCTCAAAGACTGGTTGGTGTTGGTCCTTTGCATTGGCGGAGGCGCGCCATTTGGCAGATGGGTCGATCGTCCGCCGTCTGAAAAGGCGGTTGAGATCTGCCGAGAAACGGCTTTGGGTCGGTTGTGCGCTCGAATTAAGTTGCGAATGGCTGAACCCTTGACTCGTACGAAAGCCGAATCCAGTAACAAAGCGATGATGTAATCGACGACTGTGGAAGCCATCAGAGCGACTTCAGTGTGTGGATCGACCGAAAGATCAAGCAATGTCTCGAAGAGGACCTTGAAGCTGCTGAGTAGAGTGAGGTTATGTTGGTGCTCGTGTGGTTCCCGATCGGGCGATTGTGTCCATTCATCCAGTGCTTGCGAGACGACGTCGGTTGGTTCCTCAGAACCACTTTCAGCAGCAGCCAACGCGACTTCTTGCTCGTAGTACGCCCAAGCGGCACAGACCAACCACCCTCGCCATTCTCGCACAACACAGCTGATGACCACAACCAGTTCTTTCCTGACCATGGGCGAAGCGTCTTCCTTCACCGACATCATACAGGCGAAAGCCAAGCCAGCTTCAATCTCCAGCTGTTGTATATCCGAGAGACCCAGTTGGACACCGGTTCCACCACCTCCCTTCGCTTCGCTCTCGATCGGCGCACTGGATGCTCCTAGCAGAGTGCCAAAGGCATACAGGGCAGCTGCTCTGACTTCTACGGCTGTGCTTCGCAGAGCAGCGAGAAGCTCGTTCTGCCTCTGAGATTGCACGAACAGCGCCTTTGCGTCGTCGTAGTCGGCCCAAAGCTGGGCGATGCAAAGTAGACACCAGGTCTTAAGCAGCCAGTCGTCTTCGCCTAATCTTGCCACGCATGAATCGAAGACCTGGACACCTAGACAGGCTGTTTGACCGGGCTTGAAATTTCGACATAGTATCGAAAGGATGAAAGCTGACATTGCCCGATGCTCGTTCGCGTTTGGAATGACCAATGAGCCGGCTTGAGGGAATGGCGCTAGTATCTGAGTGAAGTAGGTGAATCCGGAATCCCTCAGCAGATCCACCTGACATGTCTTGTCGATGGCAAGTATTCGAGCCCAGATGTAGATCAAGACGGGTTTCAGCTCCACAGCGGGCGATGCTAACAGTTTCTGCACGTAAGGGAAAATGCCGATGGAAAGCGACAGGTGCACAGCCCAAGGGCCGAGGTCGACGAATCTTGATATCAGGATGAGCGCTCTCAACCGATGTGATTGGGAAAGCAGTACTTGAAGTACTATCGGGAGCTGTTCGGGCGGTGAACGGGGAATGGGTACGCCCTTCTTCGGTCTAGGTGCCAATCGGTTTGGAACAGCTCCGCCGTGTTGAAGCCAAACTTCGAATGCTTGTAGATGCTGAGCAAAGAATGTCGACGGACGATATATGCTGAGCGGAGCTACATTCGATTGACCAGCCTCTCTCGCCGCTTCCAAATCCAACAACTCCGGCAATTGAGCAAGACAAGCGTCGACAGCTAGATCCCATGAATGCCACAGAGGATGATTGTGCGCTGAGGGAATTTCAGGTATAGATGTGGGCGTGCAATGATATGCCGACATGATTCGCTGTGCCAATAAGAAGTTTCGGAATAGACCAGCGACGAGCAGATCTTGCCTAAAAAGCCTGTTGAATACGTCCCGTGGGAAGGACAGCCAAGCGATCGTATCCGTTACCGCCGTGAATATCCAGCTGAGTTCACCCAAGGGTGTCCGTCGGTCCTTCAAATCACCAGGAATCCGCATGACCATATCCACTGTTATTCTCGATCTTGGGTCATTAGGATTCAGGCCCCCATTCCTTCTCAGAGGATCCTGAAGCACGAAATGCCTCAGGGCAGTCTCGATTGGCGATGTAAGGCAACAGGTGAACAGGTCGGCCGGTAGATCCGGCGACATGGGCAAGATTTGATTCGCTTGACAAGCTGCAAGATGGAGGGCGTCTGCGTATGGCGAGCCCGGTAGACCATCGGCGTGGCCAGATTGCGCGTGGGCGGCTCTAGCTTCATTGTCTCTTCGCTCGGCAGATTTAGCAAAGTTGTTGAGGATGTTGCCGGCGCCCGAGCATTCCCAAACGTAGATACAAGGACTTTAACAAGAGTCAGCACTAGCAGCTACATGGGAACCCCACTCAGATTGCTGCTCTCGTAAAGTGGGTTTGAGGCTTGAAGACGATAGACTCACGATCCAAGCCATTCTTGCAGGTCATACAGGCTGACAGGGATATATTGTGTGTAATCTGGTTTGCAAGTTCAGTCAGTGGAAACTTTACGGCTGTGTATATCACACCATGCTCACTCTTGTTGAATACCCAGATCTCTCCAGAAGGCGTAGGTTTCGGTACTCCATGGCCATTGTAGTAAAACACCACTCTCTCGTCCTTTGCTGATCTACGCATGTTTATACATTGTTTCTTTGTCTCCTCTATCGATGGGTCGAGGAACTGCAGAATCGAAACGAGGATAAGCTACGATCTACTCCAACCTGAACATGCAAGCTTACCGCCTTGTACTTGACTTTGGGATTCAGCGTCTCGAACTGTTGATGCAGATCTATTATTCAATATCGATATCAGCGGGTGAGCTAACCACACCGAATGATCAAGCGGCGGCATGAGCTAGCTCACTCCTTCCGATAGCTTCTATAGCTTTGTTACTGGGCAGTTGACTAGGATCGATCCAGCATTCCAGCTTGGCGCAAGGGTTGGTCTTGACTATATCCGGTGGATCGACGCCGATATTCAGGCAGATGAAGAGGCCGGCTGTTACTGTTTTCAGCTTTGACCGGAGCCGCCATGGAGTCTTAGTTGCTGGGTAGATTAGAGTGCAGATCAGCATAGGATTTACTATAGGTTGGTCTGGTCTCGGACTGCCATCAGTATCTCGGCTGGGTTTAGTTAGATGAGTTTGTCCCAGCAGAATTCTGTGATCTAACGGCCCAAACCCGAGCAGGAACCCGTTGAATTCTCTACACAAGCTGATCCGAATGACGACAGAGCGAGTCTGGCTTTTTCCCGCCAAGGGATCCCAGCACTCACAGTTATCTTCCTCGTCTTTCCCCTTCCCCTTGCCCAATCCAGCTCTATGCCGCTTCGCGGCCCAATACTGCAGAGCAGCTCCAACTTCCCCGTTGTTCTCCTCCTCGTCTTCCATGATAGCCTCATGACCTTCGTATATCTCTGTCGGGAAAGCTGGGTAGGCCGAGTGAGGCTGAGAGGTGGATGCTTCGTCCCGCGCGTAAGGGAGTGAAGGGGGTTCGGAAGTCATATTGTCGTTGGTATCGATGAGGATGTTGGCGGCGGACTTGCGGGAGATAGGGGACTTGTATCAGGCTGATTTGGTGCTCGCTATCTTCCCATCGCAGTGGTATTAGTGATCTCTATGATGTTGTGGTGATGGAACAGTTGCTTGTATGCCTACAATCCATAAACTATCTCGGCAGACGACCAAGAAGCACTCCCAATTCGACGTTGCTGTAGCGGGTACTAGTAGTATCCTAAAGAGCGAGCAGGAAGGACGGCCATGGGTGATGACTATCGTGTGTCCCATTCGCCCAATCTCACATTTATCCGCTCACTCCACTTTGTCTTTGTGATCACTGCCTGAAGCAAGCAGCAACGAGGCGTGGAATGAGCGGTGCACGCCGCCTTCCGCTAAACGCTGACGCTGTTACAACCGCGCTTGGTGTCCTGTCACTGCACTCACTGTCCACTGCATCTGCATCCACCTCTTTCTCGTTCAACTTCCTGCTCGCTTCCTTCTCGGGACTGTCCAACAATCGTAGCGCGCGACATCATACACCTTCCTCCGCGAATACCGTGACGGAAGTGCGCTACTCCCATCTGAAAGCCCCGCAAACAGGGTATCACCCACATCCATCACTCACCTACCCTTCCCAAAACAATCAGCAGCACGATGTCCGACGATGAATTCATGATGGAGGTGCGTGAACCGCATTGTCAGCTTCGCCGGGACCTTTGCGCCTCTCATAGCTGATCATTGATTTCTCACCACGATAGGATGCAGCGGACGATGAGGTAAGCTTCCACGTTATCGATGCGCTGGGCCTCTAGCTTACTTGTGATCTTTCAACAGGAATACGACTTTGACTACGATGATGATGAAGACGTAGATGAGATGGACGAAGGCGGTGATGTGGAGAATCAATACTACAAGGCCAAATGTGAGCTGTCAGGCTGTCTTCTATATCACTATAGACCTTGAGCTGACACAAATTCCGTATCATATAATAGCGCTCAAGGAAGATGATGCCGAGGGGGCCTTGAAGGCTTTTCGGACTATCGTGGATGATCAGCCTGAGAAGGGGGAATGGTGAGTGTCAAGTGTCCTTCCTCCCAGGCAATCGTGACCAGAACCTTGTGCGAACTCTCGGCGTGTTCTTATCGTTGACATGTGCCATCCTTTCGGCGGATGTAGCCCGAGCTGATCTCAATATGACTTTCACAGGGGCTTCAAAGCACTCAAACAGATGACGAAGATGAACTACCTGCATTTACACCGTCCAGAAAAGGCTCTGGAAACATACAGAGAGCTGCTGGGGTATACCAAGGTCAGTTAATCTATGCATACCGGACTATAGGTCTCGTATATAGGTCAATTGATGCTTTGGTTCTACGTAGAGCCACGTCACGAGAAACTACGCTGAGAAGAGCATCAATAATATCCTCGACTACGTTGGTGGGGAGGGAAAGGTGAGCTGTCTCCTTACATCGGAATTGAAGGTTCATCTCATTGATTAACTGAGTACAGCACGCGGCTCTGGCTCCCAAAGTACCGCTCAACACCCTCGAGGAGTTCTATGAAGCTACCAGAGTAGCATGTGAAGAAGCGAAGAATGAGGTGAGCTGTGGAACATGAGAACACGGCAACTGTGCTGTATAGCTGATCGAGCTCATGTGCCATTGTAGCGTCTTTCAACCAAATCCAATCTCAAGCTAGCAAAATTATGGCTCGATAGGAAGGAGTATGATCGTCTGAATCCTGTACGTATCAATCGTTCTGCATGGTTTCGAAGTCTGGCTGAAATGCTCTCTCCTGGTCAGATTCTCCGATCTCTGCATGCTACTTGTGCGCCTAGTGCTGGATCTAGCTCTTCGGACGATCAATCCAAAGGCTCTCTTCGTGAGTTGAGCAGAATGTTCCCCTGGCCACATGCAAGCAGCTCACCAGTATGCCTCCTTGTCTCAGTTCTTGAGCTCTACGCCATCGAGATCCAGATGTACAGCGATCTCCAGGAGACGAGGAAGCTCAAGGTAGGTCCGACGAGGGCCGGCCGTCAAAACCGTATGGCTGATCCCGTCAATCAGGAAATCTACAACGCTTCGATGCAAGTCAGGAACGCTATTCCTCATCCCCGAATCATGGGCGTCATCAGAGAGTGCGGTGGAAAGATGTGGATGATGGAGAGTGAGTAAAGTAGCTCTCACATTCAGTCTGGATGATCGACTGATTCCATACAAAATTTCCAACCGACAGAGGCGTGGAACAAAGCTTCAACCGACCTCTTCGAATCGTTCAGGCAGTACGACGAGTCGGGCTCCACCCAGCGAATACAGGTTCTGAAGTATCTTGTATTGACGTACATGTTAATGGGGAGCGAGATCAATCCATTTGACTCGCAAGAAACGAAACCGTGAGCTGTCAGGAGCCCGGTCGTACGAAAGTGATTCAGCTGACCTTGCAATGATAGATACAAGAACGATCCACAAATCACAGCCATGACTTCGTTGGTATCAGCTTATCAAAGGAGAGATGTCCAGGAGGCTGAGAAGATCCTGAAAGGTGAGTCTGCTGGCATAATTCGCGATGATCTCAGCAAGCGGAGCTGGATGAGTTTCGGGAGATCTGCTGATGCTCTTTCGGATCATCGTCCGCTCGGCAGCCAACCGAGCGACCATAACGAGCGACCCCTTCATCAACTACTTTGTAGATGACCTCCTTCGATCACTTCGGACGCAGTTTATCATCGATTTCATCAGACCATATACTAGGATGGAGCTTGACTCGCTGGCCAAGGTGGGTTAGGTCTTGCAGCGCAGCCTGACGACAGGAGCGGATCGTGCAGATTCAGACTCAAGTGCCAGGCTGACTAGTTTCTTCGCTCGTATACATTCAGACACTGGCTATCGACCGAGCCCAAGTGGAAAACCTGGTCGTCTCACTCATTCTCGATGAGAAGATCAAGGGCAAGATCGATCAAGTGAATGGTCTGCTCATACTAGACAGATTGTGAGTGTTCGCCTAGCTGCATAGAGCCCTGAAGATCGAATTTCATGATAGGCAGCTGATATGACAACCCTCTCCCGTGTTATTTGTATCCACAGCAATGCGTCATCTCGAAAGAGGTATCAGGCTCTCGGAGGCATGAGCAAGCAGCTCGACCATCTGACGGGTAAGATCGAGGCCGAGAAGCTAACGAGGGAGGCTGGGAGGGGATGGGCGGGTAGTATGGCCGCGTTCGGGTAAGGCTGGCTGGGCGGGGCAGACTTCGCTAGCGAGCATGTGCGGGCTTGTGGCTGCAATGTTTGTCTGATTCATGCGAAAGCGAATTTGGGCCGATTGTGTTGAAGTTAAATGCGCATGGGCCGACGATGATGGTGATTGGACAAGGGGGTTAATAGACACGTTGTACACATGTATTGTAGCATAGACCATAAAGATCAGAGTGAATGGACGATGATATGAAGCGACTTGCAGTTTGTCAAGCAGCACACAGAGCGTTAGATGCGGTACTACTTGTAGACCACCCAAAGGAACCCATCTCATGGCGTCATTTTGATGGTTCCCACGTCATGTTCTTTCAACCCGTGCCTCTCTCTTTCTCGGTCGTCGTCAACCAGTCATTTGATGGGTAACCCTTGACAGGGGTGATGCAAGCTGACTCAACCGCTTTTACACATCACGCGTCGTCAAGCAAGCAGCAAGCAAAGGAATGCATGGCGCGTTCTCTCGTTGTGTTGGGATGAGCAAGACCGCAGTATAATAAGAACAATATGAGTGGGAACCTCTTCCCGTCCCATCCTTCTCCTTTTCCTTTTCCTTCTCACTTCGAGCTTAACGTCAACATCATCACCAATCAGATTATCGCGATACTCGAGAACCACTTCGTCAACAATGTCGACAGAGCATGAGAACAGGCAGCTTGGCGGGCTGAAAGCTACCGTTCATAATCCCAACGTGAGTGCGCTGACGATATCTTTTCTCCCTCTTCTTGGCTCTTCTCCTTCTTCCTTGTTGCTTCCTTGTCTCATTATTTCGTCACCATCATATACGTAGATCAATTGCTAACCGATCAATCACATGTTCCCAACCTCCTGCCCCCCTCGTAGACCTCCCCTGAGGCCAAAGCCCACGCGGCCGAAGTTCTCGCCGAACACGGTATCACCCTCAAAGCGAACCCTCCTATCACCGAGCACGGCCAGCACGCTCAACACGCTCAACACGATGGACACGGACATCCTCACGTGGCACATGACGGCCACCACGGCAATGCCCGTGCCCAGACCCAAGCCCATGCCCATGGTCATGGACACGCACATGCGGAGCCTGCGCATGAGACCAGGAGTCACAGTGCCAAGAAGGAGGAGGAGGAGCACGAACACCGAGTGTTGGGTGGATACAAGGCGTAAGCTTCACTTCCTCTCCAAGAAGGTACAGCTCACAGGAGAGATCAATTCCTCGAACAACCCGCGTGTATTTCACTCCGCACACTCTACTCCTCTCGTCAGCATTCGTCCCTGATCGATTCTTCCCCCGCCCCGATCTGACTTGGCTTGACTTGACTTGACTCGCCGTTTCCCTCCACGGCACTCTGTTGGTTCTCGCTGACACGTTCCATTCTCGTTCGACACCTTTGCAGAGCCATCCATAACCCCCACGTCTGGGAAGACGCCAAAGAGCACGCCCAACAGATCCTCAAAGAGCACGGCGTCGACAAGGCCTGATCACGGGCGATGCTGACTGTTCTCCCTAAGGACGACTCCGTTTCGAGTTCGAGGTGAATGATCTTCGATCAGATCGACTCAACCAGAGATGGGAATGGTGGGGGATCTCCAACAGAAGAGATGGACAAGAGCAGTTGAGACGAGTGAAAGTCCATTGTAGCTATATGACGATGAATTTATGATATACGATCAGTACCTCGTGCCGAGAAGCATCTCGTGCAGAACAGCCCTCGGCCAGTGGACGTTGATTAAGCGAGCCCACAGCTCAACGACGGGACGAATTCGGTGACACAGATATCAGACAGCGCATTCCGAAGCAACGGGTTCATTCTCGTTTCAAACTCGATGGCACGTTCGTGTTCGAACTTTGTCGATGATTCCAAAATAGCACAAGAGTCTAGCACGTTGAACCAAGGGCGGAGCAAATGAGTCGATAGTGACTAGTGATGCAGGTGGTTGATCGACTGACATCGAGCACGAATACGTCGGTCGTTGTTGTGATTATGAATGAAAGACGAACGAACGTTCATGCGCTCATTCATTTAGTTTTATCATCTTTGCTAGCTATATATATACATGCCTCTTAGCTGACATGATAACGAATCTCGATTACTTGCAGATTGAAGCAGATGAGCAGTGAGCGTACTACACCGATAGAGCGGGGCTGATGCCGTACAACTACCGAAATAGCCCTTACCACTTCGGACATGTAACTTTTGTGTCGATGTGGAGAGGGGGAAAAGCGCCCGCCCCGCCATGAGCAGAACAGGGACTGAAGGACTGTATCATCTGCCATTTGCCAAGGGTCCATAAATAAACCTTTGGGCGGCACGGCAAGTAACAAGTAATGCCTGTCTCAGGGTCAATTATGGCTCTTTCACCTCACCCCCCCCCTCACACGAGCGACACATAAACCCTGCGTCATCGTTCTCTCTTCCAAGCGGTATGTATGTGTACGGCAGCAGCTCATGAAAGATGTGTATCATGTGGGACGGCTTACGATTCGATTGGATCTCCTACTCGCTGCGCCGGGTGGGCACAGACTCCGCTCCGTCCCCCCTAGCCCTAACCTTGATGTTAAATGTTAGATAGCTTATCATTGGCTGAGTTCACTCCGGATGGTCATGTATGAAAACCGTGCGTGAACTGACTGGCTCTTACGGGTTGTGGGTTGCGGCTCCTGTCTTTTTTTTTTCCTTCTCGGTGTGTTGCACATGATACCATGGCCGTATGTAGGTGTGACTAACGAAATGATGCGAAGCCGATCTTTCTTTGTATTCCAACTTTCCGACGTTTCTTGTTTTTTTACCTTGTGAGGTCGTATGATAATAGTATTGACTCACTGATTATCTCTTGGAGACTTGCTCGATCGTTCGCAGAAGCGATTGGAGGAACCAAACAACAGTCATTATCTATATACAGTGAACGAAGTGGAAACACCACCTGACTGCGAGCTCGCTCCCTAACACGACACGACCCGACACGATGAGATTCCCTTGGTCTAAGAAGGATATCGACCTCGAGCCCACTACGGGCGATGATCCGAAGGACTCGAATGTCTTCGAGAGGAAGATGGGTTTGAGCAAGAAGGGAGCGTGAGTACAGTAGAGAAGAATCGAGTAGAGCCTTGCTTGTAATCATCGCCGCATCTAGCTGAGCGGCTTGGCAGATCATGCTTGCTTCTCGTCTTCGTGCTGCCAAGTCATGGTCGTGTGGTGGTGCTGACACTCGGTTGTGTGCCCTTCGGTATCCCGTAGCATCTTCGCAGCTGTAGGTTTACCGAACCGTTACGCTTGGAGAGACCGAACAAGCACTGATAAAGACATTTCACCGTACAGGGTGCTTCGCTCTTCTCCGATGGGTGAGTTGTGTATTTCATAGCTTGCTGTAGCCGGGTTCGAGAGAACGCCATACAGCTCTCTTTCCAACTCTCAATGGAGCCTGCCGATCTGCGAGAGAGAGAGAGAGAGAGAGAGAGAGAGAGAGAGAGAGAGAGAGAGAGAGAGAGAGAGAGAGAGAGAGAGAGAGAGAGAGAGAGAGAGAGAGAGAGAGAGAGAGAGAGAGAGAGAGAGAGTTGAAAGCGACATGTAATAGCGTGGCTGGGACGCCTAGTCTTTGCTGGGTTCGGAGGGTCTCCCCATCATCAACTGATCGATGGACGATCGTGAGCCTCTTTAGCTGATGCCAACAATCTTCTCTTGTTCAAACTCAGATACGCCAACGCCTCAATCGGTCCCGCTCAGACAATCATCAAGACCTACATCTACCCCGACACCTTCAAGAATCGACCTGTCAACGGCCGATTGCTCGGTGCGATCGCTTTCGCTGGTATCATCCTCGGTCAGCTCAGTTTCGGTTGGATCAGTGACAAGGTCGGGAGAAAGGTGAGCTGGAAAGCTGGCTTCGCTCTCGTTTAATCCTTCGCTCGGCTGCTCGAAGAGCTTCGAGGCATCCCATCGAAACATGGTCATAACAGCGATCAGAGACAGATGCTGCAAGTGCAATCCATTCGAACTCGCAGAGGGGTCATGGGCCTGTCATACCCATCCGTGCCATCATTATTCGCCGGAACAACTCTGTGTCCACACATGCTGATAACCTCTGCTCATCCTTCAGTTCGGTATGCTCCTCTGTACAGCCATCGTCTTCGTCTTCTCGGCTCTCCAAGCGGCTTCCAAAGGACCTGGGCCGCAAGGTACTATCAACGCGTTGATGTATGTATCGTAGCTCTTTTCCCTGGACCCACCCAATCCGTCGATCGCACGCCTGCCGCCAACTCAACTTTGCTACATTCAATGGTTTTCTGATTTCTCCTTCTTCTCTTCTTCGCAGGGCATACCGTTTTCTTGTGGGAATTGGCATTGGGGGCGAGTACCCAACTGGCTCTGTAGCGGCAGCTGAGAATACAGAGGACCCTGACATCCCGAAGAAGACGCAGCAGAGGTTGTTCGTGCTGGGTGAGTGGCAGCTTGGGTTTCCTCCGCCTCCTCGTAGGGCGTGGGTGTTTTCAACCAGACTGTTTGGTCTCATTGTGGTCTGCTCAATCTGCTCAGGAGCTAACGTGTAGCGGTTACTGGGATAGCGACCAACTCGATGATCGACCTTGCCTTCGTGATCGCCGTGAGTCACTACTACAGGCAACGCTTATGATCGAGAGTCATCAAGTCCAGTCGAGCTGACCACTGGTGACTGGTCCGCGTGCATCCCTGATTTGACTTGACTCGACTCGACTTGACTCGACTTGACTCGACTTGACTCGACTTGACAGAATTTCACATGTCTCGTCTGCCTCTGGATCTTTGGCATGAACCACCTCAACGCCGTCTGGCGAGTCACCCTTGGTCTCGGTGTCATCCCGCCCATGTTCTTGATGTACTTCCGACTCAAGATGAAGGAACCTGAGGCGTATGCCAAGAACTCAATGAAGCACACCCGCATTCCGTGAGTGATCTCTGCCTCCATGGAGCCGATCCTCGCCTCTCCTCCCCTTCTCGATGCCTGCCTGCTGTCCCGGATGTGACCTCTCGCTGATCGTCGTTGGATCTGCTCCTGCAGATACTGGTTGATCATTAAGCGCTAGTAAGTCCTTCGAATTACCACGGTGTGGTAGTGTTATCCGCTTGCTAAGTCAAATGATGTATATAGTTGGGTCAAACTTGCTGCGGTCTCTATCACTGTGAGTCGACAGAAGCAGTAATATCGAGCATGACACAGTACTAACTCTTCAGTAGTGGTTCCTCTACGACTGGATCACCTATCGTGAGTGACGAAGCGGTCCAATCGCACCTCTGCTAATGCGGTAGCTGATTTGATGTATTGTGCCCCATGTTTAGCTTTCGGACTGTACGCTACACCTATCACCGCTGTGGCAGACAAGCAAGGCACTCTGTACACCTCTCTCGGATGGGGAACACTCATCAACTTCTTCTACCTTGTAAGTCGGGGAACACCCCCGCCTGCATGCGTCACCAACTCGGTGACACCTCACGAAGAACACATTGACTGACCGATATTGTGCTTTGTTTATTTTTCGATGTATACAGCCTGGAACGCTGGTCGGCGCCTTTGTCGTAGACTGGTTTGGCCCCAAATACTGTATGATCTTTGGTCTCTGCTGTCAAGCGATCGTCGGTTTCATCCTTTCCGGCACGTACAACCTGTAAGTGTACAAAGCAAAAGGCAGCGCAGCCAACCGGTATATGGAACGGGACGAATGACTGTATCAGTGGCAGGCCAAACCGCTAACCCGTTCTTGAACGCTCTTTTTTTCAGCTTGACCGAGCCTGGACGAATTGCCGGTTTCGCCATTCTCTACGGCGTCTTCCTGTCCTTCGGTGTGAGTCAAACGGACCCAAGATCTCCAGGCTAGTACAAACAAACTTAGACCAAGCTAATACAAGACAATGCTTTGGCCGCTGTAGGAACTCGGTCCTGGTAGTAAGTACACGGCAACTGTAGACCATAGTTCAGGTTGACTGACGTGCCATGTACCAAATCAGACTGTCTCGGTCTTCTCGCCAGCAAGGCTATTGGTCCTACCGCTGCCCGAGGTCAGCTGTACGGCATCGCCGCTGCTATAGGCAAAGTCGGCGCTTTCATCGGCACTTACACCTTCCCCCAAATCATCGAGAACTTTGGGTGAGTCGGCTGTGACTGTTAGAGTATCGCTTCAACGGCCATTATTCAAGGGTGGCCTGAATGGTCTCTCTAGAGAACTCCCGACGGATTTGGAAGTGAATTAACCGTTGGTCTGTCCACTCTTCTAGTGGCGAAGACACTTACGGCGGCAAGACTGGCGTCTTCTGGCTCGGATCAGGTCTCGCTCTCGTCTCAGCCCTGATCACCTTGGTCTTCATCCCTAACATCAAGCCCGATGCGATGCACGATGAAGATATCTTGTTCAGGGAGTACCTCGAGGCCAACGGATTTGACACCTCCAAGTGAGTGCCCTGATCGCGTTGTCTGTCTGCTGCTCTTGTTCTGGGCATTGGGAGATGTGTCTCTGTCCAACCCAAGGCTGCCGCCATCTCACGATGCTGACACGCGCATATTTTCATCTGTTCGGTCGTAGGATGGGTCTCAAGGATACCGTGTCTGATGTCGAGGCGACCAAGATCTCAGAGAAGGACAAGGTCTCTGACCACGGCCATGAGGCTACGACCGTTGCCATCTAAGCCATCCGACCAACACCCTCCTCTCCGCCCACATCTCGCCTCAAAACCCGTACCATCGCCAAATCTCCTAGCCATTCAACCTGGCGCACTTAATCCTCCGCTCCGTTCCCTTTGTCATCTAATTTTGGTATCTTCAACAGTTGTTCTTATAATCTCTCTCGACCAACACCCATGCCACAGATAATACATACAAGCACATAATGTTCAAATAAAGCGATCGCCTTCCCACGTGCTTTTGCATGACGTACATGATATACATCTCTTCTCTCTCTGGCGCGCTTGATTTATGTTTTGCACTCCTCGTCATTATCACGAAGAGGAGTACATGGACAGGAGTTGTCTGGTCAGTTTAGTAGAATGCTACGGTATGCAATAGCGTATGGGGGTGCTTGTCGGCGTGGGTGAGGAGGATCGCGTCGATTTCCGAATCTAAATCATCCGCCGCTTCGATCTGTAGATTATCAGACGATCCAATGTCAGCTTGCCGAGCAAAAGTCACTGAGGAAACGAGATTAGACAAGGCTGACATGAGAGATCGAGGCGACTTACAGCTTTAGCTAGCTCCAATATCGACTGTCCTGCTATCAGAGCTTCTTCCGGGTTATCCTTGATATCTAAATTTATCACATGTATAGGTCGGTTATATTCGCCCCCCCTTGTCAACAGGTCTATGTCGACACCGATGGACAGTGTCAGCTACTCGCCTTTAAAAAAACCCATCTCTGCTGTCATACGAGGTTTATAGCTCACCGTCACAGACAGCATCGTAACATCTCTCTTCACACGTGATGACCACATCCGCTAACACGGCCTTCATCTCCTGCCATTTCTCCGGCGCCCTTTTCACCTTTCTATTACGGTCCAACATGGGCAACAGCCCATTCCTCGTGTACAGGTTCGGATCCTGCGATTCGAGGTCACGGTAGATATCGTCGTATGGCGTACCAAAGCGGTAGACGTTTGGTTTGTCGATTGCTGTACCGGGGAGTCGGACGGCTGAACCTGTTCCAGCTGAGATGACTCGGAAGGCGGCTTTGCTGTAGATACATGGATTAGTCAGTCCAAACGTGTCGGACGCCATGTGTCCTTCTCTACGATAAAAAGCTCACTCTAACACCATATGAGCCTCCATAGATCGATTCTATCATGAATAGTTGCATCAGCGTTTGGACGCACGAATTCTGCAAGTCCACTCCGAATGTCAGACTCACGTTGTTACTAGCGCACACGACACAAAATAATGGTCTCCTTCTGCCCTTCGCACTCTCTCCGCCAGCGGTCGGAGCCTGTCCGTTCGCTGGGACTGTCGAAGTTCCATTGACGACCGGCTTCACATCTTGGGGTACAGGTGCAGCAGCTGGTACAATAAAGGCCGGTACCGGGGGAGGAGTAGCGAATGATGGTGGGGGCGGCGTAGGTGTCGAGGTCGAGGCAGAAGGAGGCGGTCGATATCTTGATCTGGGATCTTGAGGTCTCATTCGAGGGTCTGAAGGTACTGGCGCTGGTAAAGAACTCTGAGAAGGGGGATAGGGAGGTATCGGAGTGATAGAACCTGAACCAGAGCCCGATCCTGGGGTACCAGTACCATGTTGTTGAGGTGTTAATTGTTGCTGAGCTTGGTAGTTAGATGGCAGAGGCGGCGGTACTCCATATCCTCCTTGTCCTTGCATCTGACGAGGATCCTGATGCGTCGGTGGTGTTGGTCCGAGCCCATATTGATTTTGAAAAGGAGGAGGAGGGGTATTGCCGTATTGCAGGTTCTGGCCTTGCCCGCCGAAGGGAGGAGGAGGGTTGTTGTTTCGACGTCTGGGATCCATCTTTGATTGCTTGTGATTGGGTATCACGCGGAATTTGGGTATCTATGCTATCCTCTCTCCGAGTCGGATTTTAGCTCGTCCAGTTTATGTAGCGAATTATCTGGCAAGGATTGAATGCGAAAGATTATGAATAGGGGGGAGACGCTGTAACAGGCAACAGAAGAGGCACAGATGCGCAGAAGGATGGTTGAAGGCGTAAGGGTGGTCGTAGGGCGAGGCGTCGAGCGCCGCCAAAATATCGTTGACCACTCCCCGCACCATACTCGCGTTCCTTGCTTCGATGAAATCAATATCTTTCCCTCTCACCTCGCATCTACCGTGTTTCCGTACTGATATCATATCTTCACGCCGGGTCTCGCGGACTCGCTCTATACTCGCTGCTACTCGCTGGGTCAATAAATCGTGCATGCGCTGACGAGACGCTTGTAGAACCTTGCTCTTACTCCTTCCCCCTCCTCTTCCTCTTCCTCCTCAAAACTGATTCACCATGACGACCTCCTATATTCCCTATCACCTCGTGCATGCCCACCTCCCCGCTCCTCCTTCCGTGCCCAACTCGATCCCCGAACTTCGAATATCCGCCGACGAAACGGTACCTCTGACGGATGAAGACTACTGTGAGCCGCTTCACCCAGATCATGCAGTCTCGGCCATCCACGATCAATCCACCAATATCCTCGCCAGAAGTATATATAACGGCCATGTTCTCGAATTGCGACCCCACAATCCTGTCATCAGTAAAATACGACCTCGAGCTCTGGACGGATCGGAGATTGTCAGGATCTTTTTCCCGGAGCAGCTTCGACCATTGACGAGCGGAAGCGTCGTCGTCTCTCGGCGCGACAAAAGATTGTTCGTCCTTGTGGTATCCCAAGCGAATATTGTCTATCGTCTCAACTTCCCTCTTGGTACATTCAGACCGGATACTGAAGATCGCTTCGTCTTTACGACCAAGGGACACGATGAATGGTACGAGGAATGGGAAGTGCCAGAGGATGTGATCGCTGCCTGTGGAGGTGTCGGTACTTGGACTGCGCTGGACGAGAATACGGTGATATTAGGAGGTGGGGACGGAGGCATCGTTAAGCTTAGCAGAGCGGGCCACTGGTCTCCTGGTAAGCTCAGCCCTTCGGATTCTTTCTGTTTGCGGGAGATAACGATTTGAACCCTTGCCTTCCTGTCAGACTCCGGTCGGTGGTCAGCTACTCATCACAGAGCATCCTCACGTCTACGACTTCCCTCTCTATTTTCTCGCTCAGCCAACTCAGACGAACAGATCATCTCATTCGCTCACTTCCAAAAAGCCGATCATCTGCACGTCTTATACACCCTGTCTCGCGACCGGAAGCTCCGAACCTGGAATGCTGCTACAGGTGCCTGTATAAGAACAGCGGATGTAAGGTCTTCCTCGCAAGACCTCGTGCTTAGGAGCGCTCAAGGTGGTTCCGGCACTTCGATCACGGAGGATGGATCGGTCAACATGCTTCGAGTGATCCCTCACCCTTCATCCGGTTCTCGGTACTCGCATCTCGTGATCGCTTTTGCTGCCACGTCATTCAGCTCGAGCTCAGCCGGGGCTTTCGTTGTGTACAGAGCAGCTACATCGGGCAATACCGCTAGCGATTTATCTCTGGCCGGTGACAAGCCTTGCTCGGCCCAGTCTTCCGGTTCGGAATTGAGAGGATATGAGGTGTTACCCCCAATCGAGTCAGAAGGCGTTCATGGTGGATGGAAATTATGGGCTGCATGGGACAAGAAGGGTTCTACGTTTTCCGAAACTGTGACCATGGACGATATCTTCCAGTTCAAGACCTACATCCAGACGCCCGATGCCGGTCTCTTGTCCGAATGGCAACAGGTTGCATCTCCTACACATGTCAAGACCTACGATGCCGCCTACTTCGACAATATCCTTAGTTCAGACCCGCCAAATCCTGCGGATCCAGAAGATAACGGCGACATTCCAGCCGCGTTCATCCAACACCTCTTCTACCCTGGTCGATTCTCCACGCTCACCCTTACCACCGCCCTCGAAGACTACATACATCAGCTCTCGAAGAGCAACCGTGCTCAGCAATTGTCAACCGGGTTCAACTCGCTGTCGAAAAAGTTTGGCGGGATTGTAGGCAGCCAGATCGAGATGGAATTCAGTCCTCAGACCGGTGCTCCTGTCGTCAACGCTTACCGAAAGAAGCTCAAAGCCGATTGGCTTGGAGTGTGGTCAAACGCGCGAGATCTGGACAAGCAGGCTCGATGGCCTTTAGGCACTACATACGTCGGGGAAGAGCTGCTCGTCCTGACTCGGGAAGGTGCATCGGCACCTGTACCTGATGACATTGCAGGACTGGTGGATAGATTAGGTCGATCCGATATCGATCCGAACGGCTTCCTTCAACTATCAGAAGGTGCCCTGCGTAAGATCTATCCTGCCCTTGCCCCACCAAAAGCTCGATCTTCAGCTATCGCTGTTTCCATGGCGGGCGCTTACATCAGTAATATCCTCGACGGGAAAGATGCGGAACAGGATATCGGAACAGCTCTAGACGAGTTCACACAAAGTACCATGGAGATCATAGGGTCGGCAACTCATGAACCTCCCGAAGCCATCGCAGGAGGACTCTGGGATGACTTTGTAGAACCCCTGTTGGCCGAAGAAGACAATACGGCGATCCGACGCATTCTATCCGAAAGTCCCTCGACATCTCGTGCTCTCGATGAATCGCTCGCCATTTTGGAAGATACATCTTTCCCCCTGGTTTCCGCCGAGCTAGGCGAGATGAGCTGGTCGGGCTCTGGCAATGCTCTACTTACTTCTGCTATCACCTCATACATCTCTACTCGATATTCTCTTGCTCGAAGTGTCCTCCTCACTTCGTTGTTCCATCTTGGGGAGTCGGCTGACCCCTCGGGTGACGATGATGAGGGCGAGGATCTGATTGAACTCCTTGGTCGAGCGCTGTTAGTGTTCCATCGATACAAGGCGCTCAAATGGGTCTCGGAACAGACAGGAGAAGAGGCGCGAGAGCGAAGTAGGGTTAAGAAGTCGAGCAAGAGGAAGCAGAACGGAGCAGATGATGGTTTGACCGAAGGTCTTGGGAGTCTGCGTATGCGTGAAGGTAACGAAGACATCAGCGTAGACTCGGACAACTACGACGTCGGATACTCCCTCTTACACTCCCTTCTCGCTCGCCACACCCCTCTTCCTGTCGGCAGCGGATCGTTCAACAGATACCTGGAAGCTACCACTGGATTCGTTACTCGACTCGGCGTATTTTCGCCAGATCAGAACGATATCGCTGCACAAGCTGCCGACATACAGCTCGCCTTCACTATTCTGGTTGACGGCCATGCCCAACTTGCTGGAGCTCTCACCGATTTGTATCCCTTGTCTGCCGGCGTCTCTTACGTGAAAGGTAGAGCATTCTTGGAATGCGGATTGGTGGATGAAGCGGTCAAGCATCTGGAAAAAGCTGCAGGGAGATGCAAAGGTGAATGGAAACGACTAATTTTCCGACAAATACTAGGCTCGTGCTGATGAACAGTCAATACAGATGGCTCTCTTGAACCCATATTAGCTTCTACAGCTGGACCCAACGGCATCAGCGAATACTACAGGCACGTCTGTCGAATATTCGACGATCACGGCGCAGACGGACCTGTGGTATACTTCGGCCAAATCGCTATACAGTCAAATCGTTCCGACGTCTCCTCGACGAAGGACCTGTGGACTAAGGTATTCCTTGCCAGTATCGCTCTAGGAAGATACGAGGATGCGTACTCGAGCCTCACCAGCTTGCCATTCATGGATCTGTGAGTTCGAAGGGCATCCACTCTTTGATTCGATACTGCGGCCGATATGCTGATAATGTGCCCTTTAGCAAACGAGATTTCCTCGGTCAACTGATATCGGTCATGTGCGAGAACAACGAGGTCGGCCGGTTGAACTCTCTCGGCTTCATCGGCTTCCAAAAGGACGTTGAGGAGCTGTTGAGGTTCAAGGCAAGAAACTCAGATCCGCTGCGATTCCCCAACTACTACAAAGTCCTATATTCATGGCATATCTCTCGAGGCGACTACAGAAGTGGTTAGTCGATCCCTTCCTTTCGTCGGCGTCACGTATGCTGACGGGCGGTTCGGATGTAGCTGGTGAGATCATGTATCTGCAAGGTCGGAGATTTGCGGAAGGCGGCAGCTCCAAGATTGCACCTTTCGAGCTATCTGCGATGCAAGCACGAAGCTATCTGGCCGCCATCAATGCTCTGACGCTAGTGGACGAGCGGAATGCATGGGTCTCTGTGCCTGGCGCGCCCAACAAAGCTCTTAGAGTAAGTTTTTCCGCTACTGAGCTGAAGTTGAAGCGACTGTGCTGATGGTTAACCGCAGGGGATCAAGCGCCGAAAGGTGTCTACCTATATATCGGAGGAAGAGTTCACGAAAGACAAACGACCGGTTGATATAATCTCCCTTGCCGATATCGAGATGGAGTATACCTTGGTGCTCTCTCAGCTCAGAATATCAAGCCAAATTCCTGATCTGCATGAACATGGTGAGTGTATCGTCTGATGATTCATCGGCTCGAAGCATGCTTATGTTTTGTGTGTGCAGGTGTCACGGTCTCGCCACAAGAGGTAGTTGGGTTATTCGTTCAGCGAGGCATGTTTGACGTGGCACAGTCGGCCGCTGCATCGCTCCAAGTCGACATGGTGGATTTCTTCCAAAGCCTGGCGGCTCGATGTGTCGAACTCTCACGCCTGTCCGAGCATACTGGGTGGGTAGAACTTTGGTATGTAGAAGGACCGTCGCTGATCCAATTTTTTGTGAAACAGTGATTTCTCTGCCGCTACTTTCCTGCAGGTCTCACCTGTGACCTCACGGCTGCGAGGTTCGCCTTCAGCTCTGGCTTTGAAGTATCTGCAATCCGCTCTCACGCGTCATGACTCCGCTGAAACCCATTGGCGATACCGTGAGGCTGTCGCTCAGACGTTGTTCGAAATGAACAGGGATAAGAAGCAAGGCTGGCAGATGCCCGTGTGGTTAGCTCAGTGGGAGATGGACCGTGATCCAGAAGGCTGGATCAGCAGGGCGCTGCGAAATGGCTGGGTGGCGGAAGCGTTGGATTGGACTTTGGACTTGATCAGAAAAGTGAGTCTTACCCATCATACCCCTTGAATGTGAGCTATGGTGCGTCTCGCTGACCCGATCGTACGATTACGAATAGGCGACACCCCCTGAACTGCTTCCCCCAGGAAGACCGGACGTCGCAAATCTCCCCTATAACCTCATCGACAGAGTTTTGGCGGCCGTTCAGGAGGACGACGAGAAAGACGACAAGAAGGTACAGCAGAAAGCAAAGGTATTAAGAAAGGAAGTTGATAGGCGACTGCAAGGACTACAAGCTGCCAGAAGCTAAGACTTAGATACATATGAATGAATATATAACGATGCATGGCACAGGTACGAAGTTGTGGTGTGTATCGAAGTAGCTGATGGGATATCTGACGTGTGTACATGAGATGAGGCGCACTCTTTGGTCCTGTGCCGTGTACTGACACTAGTAAACAGAAATGGCTCGAGCAGAGACCAAGGTGTCATTGCTCACTCCTGAGCTTCCACCTGACGAGCCATATGAACCTTCATAAGCAGAGCCGGAAGAGTGGGACCAGCTGGCGCCGCTCAGTGGCAAACTGGTAGGCGTCCTTCGAGAAGCGTTGGAGCTGTCGAATCTGCTGTTACTACGGCCGCTGTATGCAATGGAAGATCCGGCACCTGCACCGAAGCCGGAGGAGCGGTCGGAAGCAGAGCTTCTCTCTTGAGCGGACTGGGCGGACTATGAAGGTCGAAATCAGCGCTAGCCCAACATTGCTGATACAATTATCAGCGGTAATAACATTCCTTATTTGAACTCACCATGCCGTCCAGACCACTCTGAGGACTGCACATCAACGACAAGGCGTCTGTCAGAATACTTGCAGTCTCGAACATCAGCTTTCGCTGCTTCGGATCGTCCATATCGATATTATCGAAATCCTCTTGAAATTCGCTCATCGCCTCTGCGAGATCCTCAAAACACTTGCTCGCATCCTGACTGAGCTGACTCTTGTCGTAATCGCTTGGCACACCTTGAAGCCCAACGGGTTTTTCACCCAACAGATCGGTTGGATAAGCTTTGGCGAGCTCGGATCGGAATGCGAGCTTGTCTGCGTCTGTGGCGGTAGTGATGAGCGATCTGTTGGATCTGGCGATGGAGTTGATCTTGGAGATAAATCGCACGCTTCGGGCGGCGCTCATGCCTGTTGCTGCTGCCCACTCGGGTAACAGGCTTTGGGCTCGAGAAGCAAGGGAGGCAAGTGAAGGAGGAGCGGTCGAAGAGGTCGATGACATTGTGCTGTGCTGTGTGCCCGACTGAGTGGCCCTGTTGCGTACGTGAAAGATCTGTTTCTGTATCCTTGAGGCTGTGGGAATGCTGTTGATGGGTAGTTGTGTGGGACCTTCTCGACTGACTAGATAGGGTGAGGTAGACTTGTGTTGCTGAAAGTTAGGTTAAGAAGCTTGGGTAAGTGTGGTATGAATTGGGTGGCGAGATATCGTGGTTGATAAAGTATTGTGACCGACCATATATACATCTACATCTCGACTCGTCTGTGGCCTAAAATGACTCGCTCGACGTCAATCCTTTGACACACGTATAAACTGTCTTGTGGAGTGGCTCGAAACAAAGTGGGCTAGGTCATCCTTTGAGGCTCAAGCATTGTACAGACTGCTTGCCTGGACTTCTATATGATGTCATCAGAGGCTTCGCGACATCAGTCAACGACAAGGGACATGTTGTCCAGCGTACAACGCCTTCTACTGAACTGTCCAGGCGCTCATGATAGGGTGCAGCTTGCTTCTTCAATAGTCAGTTGTTTAGATTGGAAGTCGCTATGAAGACGTTTGTGAGCTTGAAACGGTGTACCCCTAACCGATTCATCATCCTGTGCTTGCGGTCGTGCGATTTTCAGAACGCATTACCCCTTATGAGGCGTTCGATTTGTTACTGAATGCATGCCATCTATCGTACGATATTTGACGCTAGAACGAGACAACGCTATATGCACAGACCTGAAGATCGGACTTCTGATACCTGCTATACTGTAGCATTGGCCACGCACCGAACAACCGAGCATGGTCTCATGGTCGAGGAAATGTGAGCCGCCGCCCCACTCCACCGGCACACAGTTTGGGGCTACAATCCCTTTAGATCATGATTCTGCTGGCCGGACCCTTTGAGGAGCCCGCGATACTGCCGAACTTAGAGCGCATCATGGATGGGAAACCCATCGTATCAAAAGCCTCGCTCATCCTCTGGATCGCACTTGCGATATCGACGGGATCCTGCCCCTTGGAAGTGGTTGAAGTGACAGAGCAGGAGACCTTCGACCCGTCACTCATGACACCGCTGGTGAACCCGCTCTCAGTCTTCGTGTCACCGTCGGGACTCTCCTTGGTGATGTGGAAACCGCCGTTCTCGTGCACCATATTCTCCTTGAATCGGCCGAGGATTCCGCCAACGATGGACTGAAATTCGCTGAGCGCTGGACCCGGGGTGAAGTTCCCACGGGGTCGCTGACCAGCGAAAGCTTGTGTGGAGGGGGCGCCCGCCTGTGGACCTCCCTCGCTGGCCACCATGTGGCGGGGGTACCTGGTGAGCTGCCTGTTTCTGAGAGCGTCGAAGCCGTTGCTTGGCGCCATGCCCGACTGGAGTCGCTGGCGCTGAGAGGCGAAGGGAGCCTCACTCGCTCTCAGGGAGGGGTAAGCGTAATGGGAAGGCGCCATAACAGTGTTCCTGTCGTAGGGGACGACGGAGCTGCTTACGTCTGCGGGGGCTCTGACGATGTCCCCGCCGAAGGGAACAATTTCGGTCCCTGCGGATTGTGATTCGTCGGTCTCGCCGCCTTCGGTGAGGAGACGCTGTGCACGAAAGGGGAAGCTGTGTCAGTTCTCCGTCGGTTCGTTGTGCATTGAATTTGAGACAGATAGCCAGACTTACAGAATCGTCAGTTTCAAGGTCGACGCCTCTGGATGCGGCAGCGGCGCCGAGGAGGTTACCGCCGAGGTGGAAAACCTCTTCCGCCTGCTGAGGGTTCTCGGAAGACCAGGCATTCATGGACTGAATGATCGAGTCCGACTGTGGCTCTGGTCGCTTGCCATCCTGGAGGTGGCGGGCGGATTGGACCAGATAGTCGGTGACGTCGGAGTGACCAGATTGGGCACCAAGGGCGGTGATTCGCTCAGTAGCCGAGTCAGTGGGGATGTAGTTGCCTGAACGGACGAGAGCAGTCTCGTCGGCGCTGACTGAGATACCGGAGTCATCCTCGGTGGTATAGCCAGCAGCCGTTGAGGCGTGAAAGGGAACCAGAGCGGTTGATGCAGTAGACATGATGAGATAACGGTATGTTGTGTTATGCCAAATGAAGTGTTTTG
Source organism: Kwoniella heveanensis BCC8398 (assembly GCA_000507405.3). Taxonomy (NCBI): domain Eukaryota; kingdom Fungi; phylum Basidiomycota; class Tremellomycetes; order Tremellales; family Cryptococcaceae; genus Kwoniella; species Kwoniella heveanensis. The sequence goes on along the minus strand of KV700145.1, from coordinate 91,683 downwards.
GGTGTTAGTAGCTTAATTGATCATGGGGAGTGGCAAACAAAGTCCAAGAGAGGGCGTCCGCAACCCTTGCTTATATCTCCAACGTCGAGTCGATAGCCCCTCCTGAAATCAGGCAGCTGGTGCTTCCTATCTTCTACTCAAAATGTGAAGGGCAATGAGAAGCTTGCACCTCGATAGGGAAACAAGGAGGGGACGTAGCGGTGGAGCCACAAAGGATGGAATCGAGTCGAAAACTCGTTACCTTCAGCATCTACAAGAGAAGAGCGCAAGGAACGTCCGGCTCTGAACAATGTGTGAGATTGCCATCCTTTCATACACGCAATGTCGTTCGGAGCCTGAAAAGTCCGTTTGTCCTCGTTGACCGAGGACGGCGGACTGAAGGGATAATACTGTACAAAGCGCCCAGAATGGGTCGCAATTGGTCAGATGCGCTGTACGTCACACAGCTAAGGTGTCCTGCACGATGTCTTTTCCCTTCACGATGGTCCTACATGTCTCTCGTGATACCTGCCAGTATTCGTATGCATGCTCTGCCAGACACAGCGTTCTGATTCTTTTGGTGCAAGCTAGCAAAATTGTGGTCGTTGGGTGGGTGGCGCCTCAAGACCTCATTTTCCAACGGAAGCAAATTTCGTTAACCAACAAAACCCTTCTTCGAACATCGTGACAATCGACCGCCTTTTCGGTGTCATGTCTCCTCTTCGTCGACAGCTGTTCGATCGACTACTCTCAATAAAGATACTATAGACCCTCCTCCTGAGCACTCATAGACGACAACCTCCTGTTTCTTACCTCATAGAAGTCGCAATTTTCTTGTTATTCTTCATCAAACCATGACCTCTCTCGTTCTTCCCGGTGATTCCATCCCCCTCCCCTCCTCGTCAAAATCGATCGTCTTAGGACCCGGTATTGCTGCTTCAACATCCCGAGTACAGTCTGGACGCTCACAAGACGCTCCAGCATGTATTGCTACTCGACTCGGACTGCTAGGGTCCGCTAAGGGGAAGGAGAAGAGCGAGCAGTATTGGGTGGAAGGTAGCTCCAAGCGGGTAAGTGTCAAGTGTCCCCAAGAACGACTTTCATGGGTTATTTGTCAGTATGTTTACTGACGCCTCTCGGCTACAACAGTATATCCCCGCACAGAAAGATATGGTCCTCGGCACTATCATCGCCCGACATGCCGAGGGCTATCGAGTAGATCTCGGCTCGGCACAAATGGCATCGCTCGAAGGACTCGCTTTTGAGGGTGCAACAAAGAGGAGCAAGCCTAACCTCAAGGTGAGCAATGAACGGAGTTGTGTTGGGAAATGAGGCATGTCTGTGATATTCACGTCACTCTCAGGTCGGAACCCTTGTATACGCCCGTGTATCACTCGCCAACAGGGATATGGAGCCAGAGATCGAGTGTTTCGATCCCAATACTGGCAAAGCAGAAGGATTCGGAGAGCTCAAGGGAGGACTGATGGTGACTTGCTCGCTGCAATTGTGTCGAAAGTGCGTGGCATACGTCTCAGATTCGCAACAGTGCATTTATCATCTGGAATAGCTAAAACTGATGATTATTGCCCGCACAGACTACTCAACCCCAAGTTCCCAGTCTTACCCACTCTGGCAGCGTCCATTCCGTTCGAGATCGCTGTTGGATTGAACGGAAGAGTATGGTTCAAGACCGAAACAGTATCGGAGTCTATTGCGTTGAAGAGAATAATAGAAGGAGTCGATAGTGGACATATCAAGGCGGAAAAGGAGGACGTCGAACAGGCTGTCAAGGAGTACCTGGCTTAGGCGAGTTGGACCTGCCCAATAGCCCAGAATGCATCACCACTTTCACCCTGACAATTTCACTTGCCAAGTCTGTTGTTTCGGTGGTCTCTCTCTTTCTCATCTTTCCGCTGACATGAGAGTTGAAGGCCGACTGGTCATGCTTGGTTCAAGAACAAGGGCGCAGCATGCGTCGCCGGTTATCATCGAACCAAAGAGAAATCACATAAACCCTGAAAGTGTCCGGTACAGAAGTGTATAGAAGAGAAGGCGAGAATGACGTGTTTAGGGGGTGCTTGGTTCAGACTACAAGTGCCGGAACTTCCAAGATACCCCGGGGTTGTGCTAGTGAGCGATGCCGGGTCTACTCGCAGACGCCGTCGACAAGAGTCAAGCCTCGCTTGCACGCGGTAGCGAAACAGTGGCCGTTGAGACAGGTAGATCGTCCGAGCTTCGCGCCGACAGCGGTACAGCTAAAGAGATCGGAACGGATCAGCTTTCTGCGACCGTGTGCTAAATACTGTTGCAAGGTCAAGGCGGAATCACACTCACTCTTGGCCTTGGACGGAAGAGGACTTCCCGAACTCTCCGTGGATACATCCACCGCAAGCCTCGAGGTCAGAAGAGGTGTCAACGCACTGAAAGTCGATGTCAGCGTATGTACCACTGTATATCATTCTGCAGATACGATGATGCCGCTCACCTCGTAGCCGTCCTCAGAACCGTACACATTGCAAGCTGTCAAGCCTGAGAGGCAGTATTGCGCCTCGGCCCTCATAGCCCGTCGAAGTCTGTCACGAAGGTTTCGTCTAGCGAGACCCGACGCACTGGCATCTACCGTACGAGTAACAGATCAGCCTCGTGTATTCCAAGTGCCGACAAGGCCTCTCAACTCTTGACTTACCAGCGTTGTGGAAGAAGATCTATTTCGAAGGGTAGATGGGTCAATATTACGTACGGACAACGAAGGAATGGTTGACTGTGGCTCACGGTTCGGGTGCTAGGGCTGCACGGCGCCTGAGTACCAAAGGTGAGATCTTCGTTGACACATCGACACATGTATACTTCACTCTGCAGATCACGAGACGCTGTAGGGTCAGTTTTGAAGCATACCAGTAGTCATAAATGGGTGACTTTAGTCTGGAACAAGTGAGATAGAATACTGACTGAAGCACTGTATGACCATACGGCGTAGCTTGAGAAAGCACACTCCTCGAAACAATTGATAGGTCCGTTGGTGGTGAACTCATAACCCTCATCTTCCGGGTAGACGGTGCCAGTATAGCATCCCTGGTAGTAAAAGGTAGTCGAGACGATCCTGACGTTCAAAGAGTTTTCGGGACACTGCTGGTTGTCGATCGTGGCGATGTAAGATCCGGGTTCATAGTTGGTCGAGCATTGACATTTGGTCTCGCCATCCGCGTTGAAAGCAGAATACCTGTAGCCCTCACCCGCACAGTATTCCTGCACAGACGAACACGCAATGAGACAGTTTGAGCGTCAGAGGGCTGCTTGTGAAAAGGAGGGTTAGAGCTTCAGTGTATGACGGACTTACGGCACAAAGCCCGGACGTCTCTTGGTCAACATCCGCCACAGAGTTGGTGTTGTCATCATCGTACACACAGCCGGCGAAAGTGCTGTGATACCTTTCGTCTACTTGAGCTAAGACGTTGCTTACGCCCAACAACAAGAAGGCGGTGAAAGGAGCGAGGAGAGAGGTGGAAGTGCGCATTTTGGGTATTCTCGGTGATTTCTGGATGGCGTGTCGAGAAGTCCTTGTCGATTGATCGTTAGAAGGGGAGAAGAAGTTCCATCGTTGTCTTCATCTCATCGAGGCTCATATATACCTGTGCCGCCCATCTCTGGTGGTTTGTCGGTGGTATATCATAGCTCGACGATATCATCAGAACTCGCTTCTCGTCACAAACAAACAAGAAGATCCTTACCTGTTGGCATCCCGAATAAGTGAACTTAAATTCCGGCCAAACGGGAGGTTGCGAGTGATCCGCAAGATCGACTAAACAACCAATGTGCTATATAGTAAGGTCATCATGTTCAGTTCTACCTGCGGATGTGCAGCACAAAGGTCCTAGAACGGGAATGTGGATGATCGGTACCGGCAATCACCTTTTGTCTTCTCTTCCAATGGATGGGCATTTGAGTATGGGTGTTGATCATTTTAAGGATAAACAAGGTTGAAGCCGTAAAGCGTGAGCCACAGTTTCGGCGCCATGGAATTCTGGCTCTGATTTGTCTTTTCCTCCGGCGAGCCGCGGCCTATGTCCGCCCTGGCATCGGACAGGTCGTATCCCCCTTCCGTACGTGGTCGGAGTCATCCCAAAAGCAACTGGCTGAAACTCGGAAGGATTGCACCCTACGCGAGCTGAACATCGACGCGTCTTGATGTCCGCCTGCCTCGGCCGGTGCGACTCATGGGCTCAAAAGTGCTCTCACAAGATCATGTCCGTGATCATGATTATCGACCGTCTCCGCTGCGATGCGACAGACAATCCAGCATCCGCAGTTTATCTATACTTCTCTCAGTGAGAGCCATATGTCTCGTACAAACTACCCTGCGGATAAGAGAGTAAACAGTGAAGCAAACAAACATAATCCTGAAATCCTCCGGAATGATGATCCAGGCACGAAGCGCATGACTACCGGGTGTGTCACCGTTCCACCCAAACTTTGTGCGTTGTGATATGCCGTGAAATGTAGGAAGAACGCCTCAAGATGTTGTACTAGTAGGTTTCCCGTCCATACCGATGACCCTTGGTATGGCTTGTTTCTGTCTTTCTGTTGGCCATATGTTGCGTGAACACCGAAGTTGTTTGTGAGTGAGGAAAAGGGTTGAACTTGACAAGTTGTTTGGAGGTCTGCTAGAGTCTACGTTAATATGGATGGTTGGTCAACAAATCAAGTCAAGATGCACCACGGGTCGGGTTGGAAACATCTCTGGCAGTATATATGTCATATATGATATCGACCGGACCTCTTTGTTCTTCCGCAATCCGCACTCTTCGCACTGGTCCATACCTCCTCGATCAGACTTTAGACAATGTTCTCCCGTACCGCCATCTTTGCGCTGACGAGCGCCTTGTACTTCGGCAAAACGGTCTTAGCCGACACCACTTTCGCCGGATGCTTTCTCAACGATGGACGGTTCGATGAAGCTGTCGATCCTACCGCCGCAGCGACTCCAGAGATCTGTGCGGTAAGTGCAGGCAGTAGGCCTTACCATGCCCACTAGTCTGTTGGTTTTGCATTGGTATGGAGGGAGATTGACTGACTTATCGGTCGGAAATGCAGGCCTCGTGCTCTACCTTCGATTTCTATCAATACTCTGCGACGTTCACGAACACCAACAATGTCAAACAATGTCGTTGCTTGACTTCATATCCTGCAGGAACGGCTTTGGGAACCGGCACCCAAGGAAGCTGTACCGCGCCTTTCGATGTTCGAACCATCAGCACAACGTTCGGGTTCATTGACTGTGCCAGCACAGTGACGTTCAATAGTGACGGTCAGACAAGCGCCACGGTTTCCAGTCCAAAAGATTGTTATGATCAGTGCAGGTCACAGTATGTTGCGGTCTTCTGGAAAGACTCGGTGAGTAGCACAGCTCCCATCCCATCTGATCAAGCGCCTTATCAATTCTGAACACATTATGGTCCCACTAACTGACGTGGGCTTGATGTATACCTAAACCCACCTGGTCCCTCTTCAGAATGACAACTACAACTGCCAATGCGGCACCAACGGTCTCAACGATTACGACGCTGTCAATACCTGCGCGACGAACAGTTATTTCGTGAGTCCCTAGAGATTCTTTCCTTTGCAAATGACGCCAAACTCCAACACAGCCACTGACTTCTCATGACTTTCAATCTTGACAGATCTACAACCACCCGGCTGCAGCCAAAGCATCTGGTCTTGCCCGAAGGCGAGAAAGACTCGAGCGAGCGCACGCGCGATCCTTCTCTTTCTGCCCTTCCGGTTCGACCGCCTGCAAGGTTTCTCCTGTCGGTGATGAGTATGAAGTAAGTTCAAATTTCATCCCTACCATCCCAGATAGGCGGAGGTGACGCCCATGCTGATGGGTTGGCGTGATGTACTAGTGCATCGATACCAGCGCCGAATTGGAGTCTTGCGGTGGCTGTCTGTACGGCGAAGTAGGCAATTCAACGTCCATCGCTGGTCAGGAGTGAGTCATTCCACCTTCACAGAACGAACATCGATTGATCATATATGCTAATCAGACTCCCTCTCACCATTGCCACAGTTGCACATCCATCGGCGCGAAGTTAGGTGCATCCACTTGCATCAACGGTCAATGTGTAGCTTCAGCTTGCCAGCAAGGTCTGACGCTCGTCGATGGTCAGTGCACTTGATAAGTCCGCATAGATACCTCCCGGGATACCGCAGCTTGTGTCGTCCGCTTCAAGAGTTTCCGCCTCTGGGTGTGACATTCGGCGTACTCGTAGTGAAAATCGTCGCTATCTCTATTTTTGGGTTCATAGTACATGCATTTGGTCACCTTCGCTTTTAAACCATGGTCAGATATGCTCCCCTTCTCTAACTTACGTTCTTCCGGGATGGCGTGGGATACTGTTCATTCTGATGGCAGTGGCTAGGCCAAAAAGGGACCGAGCAACCGGCGCATGAACAAATTGAGACATTTCGATCTGGTGCTGGTCGGAATCGAGGGAGATCGAGCCATATCGCGACGGCTGACATCACCTGACCTGACAAGGACATTTGCCCACAAGGTCCAGCTGCATCAAGCGTAGTCTCTCTATACACACCCTCATCGATTCCGACGCCATCCACGAGCTTCTTCTGGCATCATAGCGTTTGCCGTCGCTTGACATTATGATATCAACAACACCGATGCGAAATGAAAGCAAGAAGAGACCCTGAATTTGCCATGTCGATCAAATCGGGCGCGTCGATGACTCTAGTCGCCCAGACGATCGGAACAACATTTGGTCGTTCAGATCGATAAAAACAACCAGATCAGGGTTGAAATGCATGATATCAGACTATCACTTCTGACGGCAATCCGAACGTCATCGGTCCGAACTGTAGCGGGTACTCGAGTACAGTTCATGCAGGACAAAATGAAGGGCAGCGAATAAACGACTTGGTATAATCGGTGTTTAGTCTCGGACCAGATCCTGAAGACCACGGCATCCGCATGAATGCCCCTAGCTGTCGGAACGATTCCAATCGATCGGGATCGAGGATCGTGCTCGTTGCCAAACCTACCTGCTACATTTCGTTAAAGTGCACCAACACATGCGATGATACTCATCAGATACCGGCTTTCTATAGATCTCGATCCATAGATGCCGGTCTTCCAGTGTTCATGGCCTGTCTTCATAAATTATCACAAGCCATCCGGGTTCCTGGGGCTCGATTGGCGCTTCCCTCATCGTCTTCCTGTCACTGATGATGTTGACGTGTTGCCAGCCGCTTCCGGAACATGTATGTGTCACCGATAGCGTCATACTTTGCGGCTGTTGACATGTGTGACTGAATGATGATTCCTCTCGACGTGTATCCAACATAGACAGGTCCGAGGAAAAGGTATATAAACTCCTTTCCTATCGAGCCGTTCACCCCATCTCCTTCTTCCAACACAACACAACAACCACAACACAGCTCGCTTTCATACAAGCCAATCCTTACCCAACCACAACCTTAAACCCGAATTTTTACAATGTCTGCCAACACCAACAACGTTATTGGAGGCCACAAAGCTGCCATCAACAATGACTCTGTTCCCCAGGAGTCCAAAGAGCACTCCAAGCAGTAAGTCGACATAGTATCGAAAGCGACCAGAAAACATCAGACTGATATTGTCTTGTCTAATGAGGGTCATCGCCGAGTACGAGGAGAACGGAGCTGGCGAGATCGAACGAGAGGACAAGCCCAAGAATGAGGGCAACGTCATTGGCGGTCACAAGGCTACCCTCTCCAACCCCAATGTCGGCGAGGAGGCCAAGGAGCACTCTCGACAGGTAAGTCGCCCTTCGTGCCGCGAAATCGCATGATCGCTTGCTAACGATCTTGACTATAATTCATAGGTTCTCCAGGAGAACGGTATCGATGTATAAGTGACTCACAATGCATCTACCTAGCGTTGTACACCACCTGTAGCCGTAGTATAACATCATATGCATATTCCTGATCAGCATGACGGCGCATCTGTGCTCATGTTTGTAAATGGGGTGCCGATTAAATGTAGTCGGTGCGCCACGTTTTTCCCGCAGCGTTACAATGATGGATGTTGCGCGTTTGCCACTAGCCCAAGTCCCATTCACGAAGCAGCGTTATATGGGATCTCTCAATCTCATCTCAATTGCTGTTTCTCCTTCTTTTGCATCTCAATTTACCAATTAGACCTCATCCCCAAGCGCATACTTAAGAGTTCGGCGCTGAAGAAAACAAGGTGTATCAACATAGCAAAAGTTCATCCATACCGGCTCGGCCAGTAAATCAGCAAGACATCAGGCAAAATGGGTGGTGGTGATCTTAACATGTGAGCACCCTTCTTGCTTAGTCCTCCACCGCAAAGATCGCATTGCTGACCATGCATCGGATCTGTCGCATTACAGGAAAAAGTCCTGGCACCCAGTGCTCTTGGTCAACCAGGAGCGAGTGTGGAAAGCCGAGAAAGCCGCGAATGAGGAGAAGAAGATGCTCGCCCAGCTCCGAAAGGAGCGAGAAGAGGAAAGACAGCTGGCCGAGTTGCAGAGGTTGCAGGAGGCGACGACGGGAAAGAAGAGAGTCGAGAAGATGGATTGGATGTATGCTGCGCCCGGAGCTGAGGGTGGAGCTCTAGGTGGCCAGAAGCTCGGAGAGAGGGAGATGGAGGAATATTTGCTCGGTAAGAAGAGGGTAGACGAGGTTCTCGCTCAAGGAGACAAGAACGTGAGTTGTCAAATTCATCCGAATGACAGTGGTGCGATGACTAATCATACTGCGCAGGTCGGAGCTTCTCATCGGGAGTTCATCGCCGTTCAGAACGCCAACAATCCTCGAGATACAGCTGCAAAGATCCGGGAAGATCCTCTGCTGGCGATCAAGAAGCAAGAACAAGCCGCTCTGACCGCTCTCATGAATCGACCCGATATCAGAAAAAAGCTTAAGGCTGCCAAAAACGGCAAAGAAGAGAAAGAGGACAAAGAGGAGCGAAGGGCGAGGAAGAAGGCCGAGAAAGAGGAGAGAAGGAAAGCGAGGCATGAGTCGAAGCACTCCCGACATTCGAGGTCGCACCGGGATTCAAGAACGCCTGTCTCGGACTACTCGGACGACAGAGATAGGGATAGGAAGCGAATAAGGGACTCTTACGATTCTCGGGATGATCGACGAAGGCGAGACTATGAGCGGGAAAGGGACAGGTCCAGGTCAAGGTCGATTTCGCCGAAGCGGGAGAGAGATCATGATAGGGAACACAGGAGACGGGATCGAGACGAGTCACCCAGGCGGTATCGGGATCATAGCCCAAGACGAAGTGATGGATATCGACGGGATGATGATAGAGGAAGATACCGGGACGGCGACCGAAGTAGGGACGACAACCGACGTGACAGAGACGGACATTCGTATCGTGACGACCACCGGATTCCTCCTCCCCGCCAATACCTTAATGGTAATTCGGATTCACGCGACATCAAGCCTCATCCCTCTCGGCCATCAGCGCTCGATATGGCTGACAGGCCTACTTCGTCATCAATACATCCCCGGGAGCTTCAGCATAACGAACATGCGAACGGCAACGGCCACAGCGGCAACAGTAACAGCAACGCGAAGACGAATGGCAACGGAGCTGGAAACCACCTCGACGACATGCGTGCGGCTAGGTTAGCAGCCATGTCGTCCTCTGCTACGGAGCTGTACAACCAACGAGCGAAGACTCTTGCTCAGAGAGCAGAAGAGGAGAAGAAGGAGCTGGAGAAGGAGGCCAAGTTGCGGGCTAAATATGGCAAGGATCAGGCCAACGCTGGATTCTTCAGCCAGCAGACCAGTATGGGCTTGTCTGAGAGCCTACAGCGACGTGCTGGAAAGGGTCTTCTCAAGGATATCTAAGAGCGAAATCGATATCGTATGTAAGGTCATTCATTCTAGAGGCTCTATCGTGGTTCTTTATGTATCATTACGAGATGCCATGTAGGAGGATCATACAATGTCTAGTCTGCAATGTCTTTCACTTCGTCGGGTTAAAGAAAAGTCAGGCTCAGGCAAAGCCGGGATGTATATGTCTAGATCGTGTCTGATAACAAGGCAACAAGTCATGCATATGAACTGATATGCTACTGTAATTCGAATCCTGACATGCAAAACGGTTAAACCTCGTTTTCATCATTATCGCAGGAAAGGGTATATAAGGGGCAAACATGGCTTTTCCCCTTTAGCAGGGAGTTAAGCACATGTTCGAATTAATCTCTCGCCTTTTACTAGAGATCACCGTGTACTTGTCTCAATACCTGCGTTCTAATTTCTTTCTCCCCCATTTACTTGGGTCAAAAACTCTATCTTTTTGCGTCCGCCACACAGGTCGGTCGCAGGGTGTACTTCCCCATAAGCGGCGACGGCCGCAACGCTTTGCTTTGTTTTGGCATGACGATCGCGAAAGTCAGTAGTGAAACGCGTTGAACAAGCGAACAAGCAGCGCAGCAATTGGGAGTTTCTTTCATTCTCTTCTGGTGGTTCTGCCTAAGAATCCAACAATCAATAGCATCGCAAGAATGACAACAAGCATAACAGTAAGCTGTGGAATACGCGATCAGAGTTATCCTGTCTGGCAGCTAACATGTTTTCCCCAATGGTCTCATATGACAGGATGCGCGCTACAATGTGCTTCATCACACCTCCGCACATACGCTAAGCCTATCATTCGACGAGCCCCCAGAGACAGGATGGTCCGTTATGCCAGGCTACGACGAATCCCTCGCCATCCCTCCTCACCTCGAACCTCCCCGTCTAGACGCAGATGAAACTTTGCCGAGCATGCTCCACCCTTCGTATCCTTTCGGTCGGCCAGTCAGCTTAGGCAAGAAGGCTGGCTCAGGATCGAGGGGAAGAGGGGTGGGTAATTTGCTGGGGACGGTGGGGGAAGGAGGTGATCCGAGGAATGGATGGGGGTATGGCATGGGGACAGGAGTAGGATGGGGTGGCGGTGGTGATGCAAGGGGCGAGAGATGGCACGAGTGGGGGCTGGAGGATGTTGTGGAGAGGGAGAAGAGAAAGGAAGTGCCTCCTGGTATGGCTGTGAGTGGGATGTGTGCCATTGGACCCTCCGAACGTGGCTAGGCACTGCTCTTCGGAATCGAGATTCACCTTATTTGCATAATACTCACGGGTCTGACGCTGACCGTTGGTTTAATGTTGCCATGTACAGGGCGCTAAACGACCCCCTTCACCCCCTTCTCCAGCTCTCAGACCGTCACATCTCCCCCTTCCGCGCTCACAGCATCTCCGACACCTCCTAGAACGTCAACAACTATCTCCTCAACCGCCCAACGACGGCTTCGACGCGCCCGTACCTAACGAGACATACGAAGAGGACCATGATCCCCAACAACAGCGACAGCAGCAGCAGCAGCAACAGCAACCACAGAGGGAGAGAACACCTGTCAGGACGACGGCGGACCAGGCTGATGTGGGCAGGCAGATGCAGATGCAGGTACAGGGGAATTTGTCGGGAGGAATGAATAGGTACGCAGGTAGAGGAGAAGAGGGTGAAAATGACGAGTTGAGAGAAAGCGACGAGGAGCAGCTGAGCGAAGAGGACGATGACTTTTAGTCTAGTCACGCACGTTGAGGCTAAGGCTGCCGTTTACATTAGGTCACTCTTAGTTACTGTATATCACATGTTCCAAGGGTTGTATAATGTATCTATCAGATTTTATCTGACGGCGCATTCCATATTCTGTTCATTCTATCCACGCCACCCAGCTCATAACACTTTTGGTTGCAGTCTATACTCTTATATTCCAATTCTTCTGACAACTTCCAATAAACGCGGCAGGCAGGAAACGATCGTATCCTGGTCTCGGAAGGTCTTGGCGTACTCGCGAATTCTGGCAGCCAACGGCCTCGCTAGTGGATCACGTACACTTTATATCGCGTCGCTCGCATCAGCGTTCAGGATGATGGCTTGGTAGAATCGGACGAACTCGATGAGCGAGTTGGCGGACTATTTTACAGTATCGTTCATCACAGTGTGGAAAATCAGCTGAGCTGTCAGTTATGTTGGAGATAGTTGTATCGATCCACCACTTACCACGTGCTCGTTGATCGTGTGGGCCTATCCAAAGGGAACAGAGATCAAGAAGGGTTAACTTTAGGCCAACCGACCGAACTACACATACACATGCACATGACTCTTCGCTCTTCCACTTCGTCATATCTTCAGAGCAAGACGAGCACAGGCTTGGTATGGGCTATAGTGCGCGGTCGCTACCACACTCACTCCTTGATTGTCCTTGTCAGGGAAGTGTCGCCATCGGTAGATGTGTCGAGTCAGGTCCCAGTATTTGGACGTATCGGTGTTCTGCGGATCCGTCCGTCAAGACGAGATATATCAGCACCGTAATGAGCCTGTGCTTATGGCAAGATGACAGTACTAAAGGTAAAAGGGCATGAACGACTCACGCCCGTGCCCAGGTAAGGTGCGAAAGTGAGATCGTCTCCCTCTCCCAGCTCGGCAATCCTTCCATCCTCGCTGACCTCGGGTCTACTAGCCCAAACACCACGACTGGTCCCAGCAAGCAGCTCCCATGCGCCCACGCCCAGCCCTGTAGGCGTGATAGGAGCAGGATCAAGTCCGCCCTTGTTCCCGGCGGTGCCAAGCTGCACATGGCCTCTAGCTTCGGAAGAGGGCGACCAAGATTGTCCGAAGCCGGAGATGGACAGATTGAGGGTTTGCGCTCGAGGTAAGAGGACGTTGTAAATCTGGGATTCAAGCTCGGAAACAGAGGAGGATACGTCGATTCGGTTGTTCACGAGGAAACTGACGATTTCGGGCTGAAGCGGTAGACAGGGTATGTAAAAATGATTCAGCGCCACTTCGTCAAACAGCGTATGCAAATCAAAACGAGGTGTTTACACGTTCGTTTGTGTCCTATCCAACGGCTGCTGATGGCCACGGCAGCACTCACCAGAGCATTCGCTTTCAGCCCGCCGCGGATGATGTCCGTCGCCTGAGTCGTACTGATCAAAGCCCTGGCCACACTCCCTTGGCCTGGTCCCTTCCGGGCACCACCGTAATCACTCGAAATCAACAAGCCAGGCAGCTCCTCAAAAGCATCCTTATCGCCGCCAATCGACTTCAAGGTTGTGTCTTTGATCTTCTGAGGTATCTCATCAGCGTACCTCGCTGCACATTGTAAGAAACCCCAGATCGGCGATTTGTCGTTCAAACTTGGAGAGTGGGGGTGGTCTTCGATCTCGGTGATCAGACGAGCGGTGAGTCCGATATTGGTATGATCAGGAGGCACGGACGAGTGTCCTCCCAAGGTGGAGACCGTAACGTTGATGTTGACGGTTCCCTTCTCAGCGACAGCAGGAAGACCGAAAGTTCGGCCCCAGATCTCTTGGATACCGGATCCTTCGTCGATCAGAAGAGAAATAGAGTCTTTGCCGTATTTCGAGATGACCCAGTCCCGGATGGCCGGAGCCCCTCGACCGCCACCTTGCTCCTCGTCTTGCCCGAATCCAAGGATGACCGTTCGTCGAGGCTTGAAAGATGAGTCGGAAAGAAGCAGTTCAATGGCGGCGCTAAGCACCAGCGTGAAGGTTTGTCAGCGAGGCTTAACAGTCCATCACCGTAGTACGAGGAACGTCCCACATCCTCTAGAGCGGTGTCTGCTCGTGTGACTCACAGAATAGACGTCAAGCCGGATTTATCGTCCCCACTGCCACGACCCCAGATATACTCGCCATCATAATGACCGCTGAACGGCTCATGGACCCATTGATCTCTCGTCTCGGGCAGCACGGGAACAACGTCTGACATCGGACAGGAATATCAGCCTCAACGTCCCTCGTACGCGATGAATCATATCAAGAATCCGATAGTTGTCTCCAGGAATATTACGGTGGCCATTCGACTCACCCTGATGCGCGGCGAGGAAGATGGGCTGCAGAGAAGAGTCGGACCCTTCCCACTCGAAGATCAGACCATAGGTGTTGATGTTCGTCTTCTTGAGGTGCTTGTGGCTAACATAGCGAAACGAGAACACTTCTATCAGCCATAGCCGACTACTCGGCGAGTACTGGAACCTACACGAGAGGGTATGTCTTCTCCAGATCTATAGCATCTCAGCGTTAGTATCATCGTACTCATCGGCCCCTGGTAGAAGGACTCACACTTGTGCAAGTCACCGAATGGCTCCCATCGTTCATCAACATCGGAGTCGCCAATATCATCGTAGATCTGGGTCGGGATCCGAATAACACCCTGATGCCATTCGATGATCTTCTGCTTGTGATCCCATACCTTTGACGTATTATGGAGGTCCAGGGAAGGCAAGATAGGTTCCGCCTGACCACATGTATCCTTCAACAACAAGGCTGCCTGGTCAGCTCCGATGACCTTGGATTCGGCGGACGAAGAAGGAGAAGTGATTCGCTGAACGGACGAGAATGTGCTTGTGACGAAGTTCAATGGAGAGGGAGCAAGGATGGAGAGCAGGCCGAAGAGGGCAAGTAGGAGAGCTAAGGAGGTCTTGTGCGACCTTGAGCTGCCGGAGCGACGAGGCTCGTCGGGCGAGGGTAGCAGTGGATGAGCACTTGATTTAGCCATGTTTCGTCAGCGCTGGAGGGATTGCTGAGGGAGGAGTACCGTCAAGAAAGAATATGACGTCCGTGAAGTATCCATCTGTTGTCCTATTTATGCTTATTCGCACGTTCAGTGATGATGTCTGATCAGTCCAACAGCGGGATACATTCTCGAGCAGGTCATTCTTGCTACACATTGCGCTATCGAACAACATAATCGCGTAGATCCGATATCCGATATTTAGACCGTAAGTAGAGCTTTATTAGTAAGTTACGATTGCGTCTTTCTCTTGGTCGACTTGGTCGGCGATATCCGAATCACCCACCGCTAGCATACGGGTATAATCGCGGCCAGCTCCGTTCCGAGTTTTCGGTTTTCGGTCATGCTTCATAGGTTATACATACTGCATATAGCGACCTGGGCGCTAGTACCATCGATCATCGCTTGAGCTGCGCCGCGACGGTATCGGACAGTTCTGATTTCGCGCCCGCTTGGATGGATCCATTCAAAGCTGCGAGCCATGAAGCGATTTGGACGGCCTGTTCGGATGATTTGGAGGGAGCGGGTGAGAGGATAGGCAGAGGGTTTGAGGGGAATGGAGATTCTGAGATGGATTGGCGCACGGAAGCAGCGTGTCGAGCTATAAAACAGGCATCGAAGGTGGTTGTCAGTATGAAGGCCTGATGAATAGGTCCGTGGTCAGGAAGACTCACCATGCCCTAATCCAGCACTACCGGCGGTAATCACACTCTCGTTCACGAGCGACCTCTTGCCAAACAACCCTTGTTCCGAGTGATCCATCGTCTCAAATGTCAACTGTCTTCGAGGCTGCAAGGCTCTCTTCTCCCTGGCCGGTGCGTCTCTCCTCTTTCTCTCCCTCGGCTTCTGCTGCTGTTGACCGCCGGCTCTGCCCTTTCTATCTTGTCCACCTTGACTGGCACCAGTAGCCCTGACTCTATCTCGTCGTTGTCTCTGACGTCGGATCACATCAGGAGGCAAAGCCGAAGAGTCAGACACCACGTCCATCGACACGCCCTTGAGAGCTCGCCTCGAACGAGGGGCTGCCGACGACGAGGTAGACTGATTGTCGTTTCGCGCTGATTTCGAGGGGGCCGAAGAAGAAGAGAGATCAGAGTCGGCGAAGAAGTCTTCTGTCGTCTGAGTGTCGGACCCCGTGCTTTTCTTCGTTGGGTTCAGGGAGAAAGTCATCTCCTGTCTCTTTTCACGTTGTAGTCGCTGTCACAGACGGGACACGCACATGTCTCTTTGTCAGCTGCTTGTCTCGACCTATCCGATTTGCCTGTTACGAAGATCAAGTGGATCAGCTTACCTGACGCGAGGTGAAGAGATCCTGTTTGCCTGTAGCAGGAATGTTGATCTTCAAGTCCAAAGGCAATTGTCGTTGTCTGTTCGCTTGAGGCTTGAATCCCAATGCTTCCGCACTGTTGGGCGTTGGGGGTAAGTCGGTGGACGAAGAGGAAGAGAGCGCGAGTCGGGAGGTGGTGAGTGATCGGATATGGGTCGGTCGCATCGCCCTGAGGGCGGAGACAGTCGCTCGAGTGGACATGATCTATGATGCTCGGAGATGCCGGTGAAGTACAGAGAGGAACAATATGCTTTCACAAGCTATTCATGGACTTACTTGCATGATGCCCTGCCAAAGCAAGCCCTTTTGGTTGTGATGCGGAGAGAACGGTGTCAGTAAGTGACAGCTTGACTTTCTGGGATAAAATGGAATAATATCACTTAGGCGAGGCAATTAAAGTGCCACATTCGTTTCTCGTTCATCTTTCGCGTATGCCCACCGTAGCTTAAAGCTTACTCCCCCCATAGGCAACACACGCTTCTAAGCACCTTCCATAAAGCAAGGCGATAGACCATCTTCGACATCTTCAAGAGTGGTCTCTCGATCTCCATCTGTACTTGGTATCCTCGCAAATACCAACAAAAACTCTCAACAGCCGCTGCTGGCCACCGAGAGCGTCCCTACACCAAGTATCCCCTCCTAGTCCCTGCATACGACTCGTCAGGATGTCCACGGAAGATTACGATGGTATGTGCCTCCTCCCCCCCGACGTTTTCAGTATCATTGAACCGCGCCGCTGACATGATCGTATAGAATTCGGTAACTACATCGGTGGAGACCTCGAATCCGATGATGAGTCCGATGTAGATATTGCCCCCTCCGCACCCGCTGCTTCCTATGCTCCTGGGCCTTCTGGAGGAGCTGCTCAGAGTTATGCGCCGCTTGAAGGGCTGGAAGACGAAGATGAGGAGATGGAGGAGGACACGGGCATGGAATTGACTTTGCATGGCGTGGACGGTTAGCTTCATCGTCTTTGATTGCCTCACAGGAGTGGAAGGAAGCTGATTCGGGATGGGTGATGTTTTGCAGGTACCGCTGGCAATCAGGTCATTCTGCACGAGGACAAGAAGTACTACGCGACCGCTGAGGAGACTTATGGAGAGGATGTGGAGGCTATGGTGCAGGAGGAGGATCTGCAACCGCTTTCAGAGCCGATCGTAGCGCCCATCAAAGTCAAGTCCTTCACCGTGCAGGAGAAGGGGTTACCAGAGACCAGATTTGATCGAAAGTGAGTCGAGCCGTGTTGGTTTAGCTACAAAGCACGAGAGATATTAACGGTCGTCTCGTGGTCTCGGTTGTTCTCCCAGCTTCATGATAGATCTTATGAACTATCCTTCGATGATCCGAAACGTTATGGTAGCAGGACACATTCACCATGGAAAGACGTCTTTGCTGGATATGCTGGTTTTCGAGACTCACCAAATGACTTACGATGTTGATCAACCCGTAAGTCGTGCGTCAAGCATATGCACCTTTGTAGATTGTGAAATGACCTGAAGTTCCGCAGATCCGATACACCGACACCCACACTCTTACCCGTTCGCGAGGAATCTCTATTAAGTCCGGCCCCATGTCGCTTGTACTGCAAGATTTCAAGGGCAAATCCAGCTTGATTAACATCATCGACACACCAGGTCACGTCAACTTTGTGGATGAGGTCGCTTCGATCGCTCGATTGGTGGACGGTGTCGTGCTCGTAGTGGACGTCGTAGAGGGTGTGATGCATGGAACGGAGGCGGTGATCAGGCATGCGATGCAGGAGAAGCTCAAGTTGACTTTAGTGGTGAATAAAATGGATAGATTGATCTTGGAGTTGAGATTACCGCCTAGCGAGGCTTTCTTCAAAATCAAACATACCATTGAAGAAGTTAACTCTATCATTGCGTGAGTCTTTTACGATTTCCTGCATCTCGAAACGCAGTTTTGGTCTGACTGGTTTACACCCTCTAGCTCCATTGACCCTGATGATTCCTACCGTCTCTCACCTGAGCGAGGGAACGTCGCCTTCGCTTCTACCCAGATGGGCTGGTGCTTCACCCTGCGGTCTTTCGCTTCCATGTACGCCGACACCTTCGGTTCATTCGACGTGGATGAGTTCGCGGTCCGACTGTGGGGCAACATCTACTTTGACCAGGAGAGGAGGAAGTTCACTCGAAATCCGGCGGATGTAGAGTCAAAGCGATCATTTGTGCACTTCATCCTCGAGCCGCTGTACAAGCTTTACACCCAGGTCAGTATCAGTTGCGGGGGTAAGGACAAGAACTGATGGATGATCTCTTCCTTGTAGGTCTTGAGTGAAGATTCAGCAACACTGAAGGAGACTTTGGCGGACCTACAAATCACGCTCAAACCTGCCGCGTACAAGATGGATGTCAGACCGTTACTCAAGGTTGTGCTGGAAGCGTTCTTTGGACCCTCGGTCGGACTTGTGGATATGATCACTCAATTCGTGCCGTCACCGGTGGACAGCGCTGCGGGAAAGGTCAGTCAGCCCCGTCGTTCTCTGTCACCCGCAAGCTGACAACAGTTCGGGTATGTAGGTTCAACACACCTACACCGGCCCGCTCACTTCCGATATCGCCGACTCAATGATCAAATGCGACTCCCAAGGTCCTACGGTCGTTCACGTCAGCAAGCTGTATCACACCACCGATGCCGAGCATTTCAGGGCTTTTGGACGAGTCATGAGTGGATCAGTGAGAGTAGGACAATCTGTCAAGGTGCTTGGAGAGGGATACTCGCTGGAGGATGAAGAGGATATGATATCCGCTGTGGTTGAAGGTGTTATGATCGATGAATCAAGGTGAGCTGCCAAGTCCTCCGAAATCTCGACCTTTCAGCTCATCGGTGAACTTTTTTCCAGATATACCGTGGACATCGAGAGGGCTCCCGCTGGCAATCTTGTTCTTCTTTCTGGCGTTGACGCATCAATATCCAAGACGGCGACTATTGTGGGCAAAGACGTCGAAGACGACCTATACATCTTCCGACCTATCAAACACATCACTACCTCTGTCCTGAAAGTAGCCGTAGAACCCGTCGCTCCATCCGAGTTACCGAAGATGCTCGAAGGTCTCCGAAAAGTCAACAAGTCATACCCGCTGGTAACGACGAAGGTGGAGGAGTCAGGCGAGCATATCATTCTTGGTACCGGAGAGCTGTACATGGATTCGGTATTGCATGATCTTCGAAAACTGTTTTCAGAAATCGAGATCAAGGTATCCGATCCTGTCACCAAGTTCTGTGAGACGGTAGTGGAGACTTCTGCGCTGAAGTGCTACGCCGAGACGCCCAACAAGAAGTGAGTTGGTAAAACTCTGATCGATCGCGATTTGAAAGCTCGACTGACTATCCGTTTCGTATTGTTGCCGATTATTAGGAACAAGCTCACTATGATTTCTGAGCCGCTCGAGACTGGTATTGCCAACGACATAGAATCAGGCAAAGTAACGATGAGAATGACGAACAAGGAGCGAGGGAAGTTCTTTGAAAGCAAGTACCAGTGGGATCTGCTGGCTTCTAGGAACATCTGGGCTTTCGGTCCCGAGGAGAATGGAGCGAATGTCCTGATCAACGACACTTTGCCATCAGAGGTGAGCTGGCAAGTTATTGAATATCTAGGTGCTTTCGAGCTGACGACCTGTACGCATATCAGGTGGATATAAAACTTTTGGGAAGCGTAAAGGAGAGCGTAAAGCAGGGATTCCAGTGGGGTACGAGAGAAGGACCGCTGTGTGACGAACGTGAGCTGGCCTGTCTGTGGTAACGGTGAAGCCCAGCTGATCTGTCGCCTTCTAGCTATCCGAGGTGTGAAGTTCAGAATCCTGGATGCTGCCATCGCACAAGAACCTATCTACCGAGGTGGCGGTCAGATCATCCCCACTGCCCGAAGAGTCTGCTATTCGTCATTCCTGCTTGTAAGCTTTGTCATATCATCTCTTGAACTCGTTTCTAATGCTGATGGTTCGGTGTATTATATTAGGCCACTCCTCGTCTTTTGGAACCTGTATACTACGTAGAGGTACAAGCACCTGCTGACTGCGTGGCGGCTGTATATACTGTTCTATCTCGACGAAGAGGCCACGTGACTCGAGATATTCCCAAGCCCGGATCACCTCTTTACACTGTAAAAGCCTTCATCCCTGTGCTCGACGCCAACGGATTCGAGACGGATCTGAGAACGGCTACTATGGGTCAGGCGTTCTGCCAGATGAGCTTCGACCACTGGAGCGTCGTTCCCGGAGACCCTACGGACTCGTCCATTCAGCTCAGACCGTTGGAACCCGCTACGGGGCAGGCGTTGGCGAGGGACTTGGTGCTGAAGACTAGGAGAAGGAAGGGTCTGAGTGACTCGATCGCTGTCAGCAAGTACCTGGAGGACGAGGTGAGCACATGGCATGATTTTCCCTTGTATCATTTGCTCCTCACATAGTGCGCCCGTGGTACCTCGCAAAATCGTTCGTTTAAGGTGTCTCTAGAATTCTGCTGACGGGCTGAATTTTCCTTTCAGACCATCATCGCGATCAGCGCGTCAGGCAACGCCGACCTGCTGGGATAGGGCGGTTGTCCAAACTAGACAAAAGTAGAATGGCAATCACAAGTGGATGCATATGCATACATCTAACACTGATCGATCTGCGTTCTGAATCTCTCATTTCACATCCTTCTGGCTGTTTGGCAATCCCGCTATCGGCTTGGCAGTATGGTCAGGCTAGGCTGAGCTCGAATTGGCACGGCTCGCTGTCTGGACTGCTAATATAACATAGATTCGTGCTCAGCCGATGAGTTTTAGTGTCCGAAGTGGAAAAGCAGAAGGGCACTCACAAGACTTGGCGACACATCACATGGCCGCTGACCATAGAGGACGGGACCGTCGAGCCAACTCTACTCGTACAGCCCATGGACCGCTCATCCGAGGTAAAGCACGATATTCTCAATGAGAGTGTCATCCTCCCTCGCCATCTCGATCTGGGTAGGAGCAAGGATCAAATTTGACTCGGGGCCTTGACCTGAAGCGAGGGCTGTACCGTTGACACTCGCGTTTGTACCTCGGCCTGCGGATGCTACGTGTGAGTTTTCGTGTGCGTGTGCATGTGCGTGTACATGGTCAGAGGGAGGATGGGCGAGTCTCGCAGAAGGGTAGAGTCGCTGAAGGGGATAGGGTGATGAGCTTGATTGTTCATGACTGGGATCTGCTTGGCATCGGGTCTGGGTCTGAGTCCGAAACGAAGAGAGGGAAGGATGAGGGCCGTGTAATCTCTTGATCTGGCCATAAGCAAGGTACCCTACGGTGCTTGTGACTACTACGGCAGCAGTGCCGGAGAGAAGAAAGGCAGCGGAGGATCGGAATCGATGTTGGCCGCTGCGGCGAAAGAAGGGTGCAGACATGGTATTGTGTCTCTGAAAAATTGAGCGCTTGTGATCGTTCTGACAATGTTGCTATCTGCTGTGGATACTGTATGCTTGATTTTGATCTCGTGGAAAGCAGGATTGCTCTTCGGATTTATCAAGGTCAGCTTGTGTGAATCGGTAAGATGCTGCTTGGACGAATGGATGGACTGGACATACAGTATCTCTTGACAAAGGGCTGGCAAACCTGAGCTGTGCAACGACGACGCATCTTACCCGATACAGCACACAACAAAATCAGACGATATTTGCATTACTCGTACCTTACTTAGTGTGACCAACCTTGCTCTGCCCGTTCTCAAAGCCGCAAGCTATACATGCTCGTGAGTGAGCGGGACAAAGGAGTCGACCCCAACGACTGACGGGGGATGGGTGGGCCCTTTGACGACGATGAATTGATTTTCTCCTTGGAGCGTGGTCCACAGCACCATAGTGTCTCACAATGAAACGGGGCAGAACGTACTGTGTGTACTTTATCGCTTACGATTTACATCATTGTCAATGTCATTTCTCCGCTTGGGCTATTCTAGCTAGGGGGCTAGGACCGGCAGATGGAGGAAAGTGACAGCAACGAGAAGGCAGAAGATGGATGGGATCGGACAGTGCAAGTGAAGTATGGTACAGTACAGTAGGTATCTGCGATCATTTAGAGGGATGTTTGGAAGGTCATGCGGAAGAAACAAACAGCGCAGGATTTGTCTGACGCTGAGAAACTCAGATGTTCACCTCGTCCTTGTTGGTGTCGAAGAAGAGGACGCTGCAAAGCGTGAATAGGTTATCTTATCAGCGTCATTTCATGTCACATCGGATCGCACTTCACTCACACAACGCTCGTATCGTCCCTGACCTTTCTCGCGACCCCACCAGGCAAGCTTAGCGTCATCCCATGAACCCGCTTATCTCCGTCCCCATCCAACCCATTCCTCATCAAGTGTGTAGCGGCATTATCGTCCTCGAACAGCCAAACTCCCTTGGAATTGGAAGGGACCGTCCCGGGCAACGGTTCAGCGGGGTACGGTCTGGTGTCTTCTCCTTCATGTTTCTCTCCGTCTGCAAAAGCCAAAGCCGAGGGAGAGGGTGTAAGTGGGGTTTGGGGGAATTGCGTAGGCAGGAGCGATTTGGAGATGGGCGTGTGGTGGGCGTGTGCAGAGTGGGCGGCGAGGAGGAGGACGGCTTCTTCGGAGGTGAGCTTGTCCCACACTGTGTTGTGGTGTGGTGGGACATAGAGCGAGCGGAACCCCGAAAGAGTCAGTTCTCACTCTCACCGCCTAAAGCTAGGTGACTTGTGTATCGTACACATGATAGAAATGCAAGCGCCAGATGTGCCATACTCGGAAGGATATGTGCATGATTTGAGGGGACCACAGTGTGAAAGAAAGCATTCACTCACAGCCATCCGTAGCCACAATCAAAAATCGCAACTCTTCCCCTTCCGACTCCTTGCGTAGATGCCGAATGGCAACTTCGGGCTCGGACCCCATGTATGGCCCATCGTTCTTGGGGAACATCTCGCCCGTCGCTTTGTTCTTGGTGTGGGTGTATTTGACGGAGCATGCTTTTTCGATTCTGCGACGAAGGGGGGTCAGTTTGAACCATTCTTAGCCAGTCTGAAAGAGAAAGCGGATCATGTCTAGGAATCTGATTGTCTCGGCTGGCGATGATAAGTCGGTACTTGATACGAAGTCCTTCACTGTTCCACCACACTCACTCGTCCATATCCGCCTTGCTGGTCTTGAGATTATCGTCACCAAACGCTCGAGTAGGTTGAGCATTACCCACGAGCCGAGGCGTATATCCTTGATTGATGATCACGGTGTCTCTTTCGGTAGGGTGTTCAGATCGGACCCTGTTGCCATTGAAAGTGAGTCGGATCGTTGCAGAAACAAGACATCAGCTGCGATAAACAAAGATTCCCCTTTTGTCTGTGAAGGTGAACTTGTGACGATGACTATTGTCAGTACGTGTTCTTAGCCCGACTCACCTCTCCGCCTCGACAGGATTCGCAGCATTATGATCCTGACTCAGCACGTCTGTCCTCCATGTCCCCAGAGTCGGGTTATACCACCCCGCCACGGCTCTACAATCGCCCAGATTCGCCAAATACAGCAAGCCGCTTCGCGAGTCGATCAGCGCTGTGCAGGCGCAGGCTCCTGCGATAGGGACGGAGGCGAGTAACGCGGGGTTGGGGGTGGGGAGGTTGGGCGAGGATGGGAGGTGGGTCGGGTAAGGCGGGTAGATAATGGAGAGGGGGAGAGATACGATGGCTTTGTCTAGGTCGATAAAGCTGCACCATATACGAACAGAAATAAGAAAATAAACAGGTCAACCGATTGGCTCGTCAGTACTCGTACGGTAGCAATCGCTATCATAGCGACTCGTAATGTGTCGTGCAAGCGTACGATAAGCGGCACGGTGAGATGGTATCTCAATGTGCGACTGCGGTTTTGCTCGTCGAAAGTCCACAATGTAGTAGCCGTCTTCCCGTACACGTCCAGGGCAGGGGGGAATTACAGATGCAGCCAAAACCACTCACGTCTGGACGATTGTCTCATACACCCCTCTACTCGTCCATCCCTCCAACCCGAGCCCAGCAAAAGCATAAGCCAGCGTCCCATTCAGGACCCTCTTCAATAGCGCGCTAGTCTGTCCACCACCATGTCCGTCGAGCATCGTGACTAGCATCAAGTCATCTGACCCATCGCCTGGCTGAGGAAGTGGTTTGCCTTCGCCGCTGCTGCCACTGCCACCGGTTCTCCCCTCAGAAGCAAAGTCGGTCGACGGGAGAAGGAGAGAACGGACTCTACCCCAGATCGACCAGTAACTCTCCTCTCGAGCCCTCGCCTGACTCTTAGCATCAGCATCAGCATCGGCATCAGCGTCCTTACTGACAATAGCTTGAGGAGGTCTCAGCGAGGTAAAATGGGTTCGCGAAAACAGATCAATGGTCATTTCGTCCTCGCAGACTGTATTAGCGGCGAGCGTATTCGTATCCCATCTGACCACCGCGTTCCCCCTTCGGCTCATCAGAGTGGAAGTAGCATTCTTGGTGAGTTTCTCCTCGCATTTCTCCTTGGAAAGCGGGATATGGTGACTGACGTCCACCTCGGGTCCTGTGCCCCACTGGGAGATATTGCGGGTGAGTGTGAATGTGCGGTGGAAAGAGGGAGAGAAGGTGGCGTTCCAGTCGATGATCTGGAGAGAGACTGTCCACCTCTGCTTGTAATAGCAGCAGAAGAAGTAAGCGGAGGCGACGAGTACGACGAGTATGGCCACCAAGAAATCGGTGGACCAGGCCAAGGTGGAAGGGAAGCGAGACATGGTCGATTGTAGGTGGGTTGGCGATTGAAGATAGGGTGTGTTTGTATTGTTGAGTGAGTGTGCTTCGAGGTGGTATGGCATATCGAGCCGGACGGGCAACTGAAAGGGAATATTCGGAAATGAGTGCAGGGGATGGATGAGTTTGAAATTGTGGGACACTTCGACTGGTCAGGCAAGACATATATAGATGGTCAACCACCAATGTTCATCGAGTAGAGGGTGAGTGATCAGACGACTTGCGTTAGAGCTTATCGACTCGATAGGCACACAGGTCATTAGAAGCTACTTGCATCCATTCTATGTCGTATTTGTCAGAACGTCACAGACGATGGAAGGGTTGATCCCAAGCCTTGTTATAAGGCGTTTTCAATCATAGAATCAAGGGAGGTCGAAGAATATGACCGGTTCAGAGCGATCAAAGCAAGGTCAACGCTGTGCAAGGTGAAAGGTACAGCCAGGCGTGTATCGGTATCCTTGGAAGAATCATTGTAGGTGAAGCAGATATTGCCAGGAATTACGATTCTGATGCTTGTCATGCATAGTCTGTGGGAGAACCCTTGGTCCTAACCTTCTGTAGGCGTCAGTCCGGGTGTCAGCGCATCCTCACAACGAAAGCGACTTGACAATTGCTCCAGCGAGAGAACCAGTAAGCACGATCATCTTGAGCGACTCGCACCGCTTCACTGCCCGACTGTTTGCCATAGCCAAAACTCAGCCGAGCAATGAGCATATCAATCCCATGCATCCATCCGTGATACTCTATGCTTTTGCCGCAGGCGCCGGTTTGGCGTCCCCGCACTTCCGTCTGTTTCGGTTCGGGAATGGCGTCGTAGGCAGTTTTGGCGGGTTCTTGATACTGGCGTTGTCACCCAGCTCTGTTTGGTCTGTTACCCGCAGCTCTGGAAGCAGGAGTCGATTTGATACGGTTGGTTGGCCTCATGTCAGCATGTAGACTGGCCGGAGACTTGACCAAAGGTTACAAGCCTTAAATCCGTCCTTCCTTTCACTCAGGAATAGGGTTTGTCCACTCACTCCAGTTCCCTCGCTCGTCCAAAACACCCTGCACGATATTCTTCCTCAGATACCTAGCGGCCTCTTGCCATTCCTCGATCCGCTTCGCGATTTCACTCTCCTCAATCTCCTCTACTAAAGGTTCGCTCGGTGCGTCCCTGGTAACGGTGGACGCTGATCCGGGTGGTGGAGGTGTCAGCGAGGGCGAGGAGAAGGTCTGTCGGACTGCTGTTACCATTTGGAGATGTCTGGCGGGGTCACCTATATTCATGCGTTTCATTCTGGATTCAGCAGTTTTCTCTTCGCGTTCTCCCTTTTTGCGCGGACTATATTGCCAGATGCAAGTGATCTCCAGAGAGCAGGTCGACTGACCTTGAAACGTCACGCGAGAAGCTCGCATCATCGCTCTGTACGCTGATCTAGCGGCCGCCTTGAGGGCAGGAGGGAACGGGGCCATACTGAACGGAGGGTGCAGACTACGGCTGTTCGTGATAGATGGTGGAGAGAGAGAGAGAGAGAGCTGAATGTGCGATGAGTGCTTTCCTTTTCGAGGCCGGTTCGAGACGGCTTTTGATGTATTTTTAGATGAGCGGTGCTTGTTTTATTATTAATGAGTAGCTAGATAGATAGATGTCTTGACTTCCGGATCCTAAAAGCGTTAACCGTAGGATCGTCGACGACCGACTTCACTTTTTGGGACTTTGCACCCGAAGCAGCTAGCTACAACTACAGCTACAGTGTCGGCGAAGGAACGGAATCAAATTTCAAATCGAGCTCCAGTGCTGATTTGATATGCCATTAGAAGCCGCTTGTAATAACGTCACCTTTGCAGTTTGTAATCAGATCCAAATAGGCGGCTGTGTATTGACGTGCGTACGCGTGTGTTTATGGTGGATGGTAAGTCATGTAAGTCATGCCAAGATGCGCCCTCTGTAGACGGGACGGGCCAATAATCTTGGCTCAATTTGATAGATAGCTTACACACCACTCCACAGCTCGTCAACATTACCATTGCACTACATCTCATTGACGGTACATCGCATAGCAGCATCTTCGCAACAATCGGAATCGATATCTGTATAGCAAGAGAAGACGTTTACGCCGCAAGCGCAAGCGACAGATCAACACGACGCGGTTCTCAGGATGGCCCAGCGTTTGTTTACGCTTCTCTTGCCGCTCGCGTTCCTGGTTCTCGGCCTACTAAGCAGCAACGTGCAAGCGGCCATCACAGGTCAACGATACTGCAACAAGGTATGTTTAACTGCCTCAATCGAAAGCTTCTCACGTTAGGAGGAAGCTGATAGCTGCGATGCCATGCGATGCGATTGTGCAGTATGTATGCATTACAGGTCGACATGACTCGGGTCAGAAACTCGATTATTGTGAGTTGCCGCAACAAAACACGCCTCCACCGGAGAGGTCCACTCAATATTCCTTCGATGCAATGGAATGAACGTTGACTAGAAGACGTGGTCTCGGTCGGAGTAGATACACTTGAACCGCCAAATGGTACGAGTATAACACGAGACAAGTTCGGGTGGATGGCCATGTGAGCGAAGATATAAATTTCGACTTATGCATCGCTGATACACGAGGTAAATCTAAATCAGGAAACAAGACGCTGATAATAATTGTCTGACTTCCTTCTAGTGGCTTCGGCACCACGATGAGTGAGCCCGCGTGTATCCATGCAATCCCCCATCATGGCCCATCAGATTTGCAAACGCAATCGCCAAAACCGAGGTATCGGGGAACTGATCACTGAACGACGTAACATGCACAGCCAACACACCGATGATTATAGCTTGGCCTAACTCGGACGGTTCGATCACCCTCTCGCAGAGACAGGCTAGCGGTCACGTCATGCCCAAAGGTGAGTATCAAGCCACATCGCGAAGACCGAGCTGGGTTCGAAATCATCTACTTGACCTTTCAACTTGTCCTTCACCATTCGACGTTGAGCTTCCTTTTACGTTCGTTTGAAACTTTCAAAAGTTGTTTTTTTCAGTGTCGCGTATTCCTTGTCGTCATGACCGAGCCACAATCCGGTCCTTTGATATCGAATCGAATACCAAAGAGACAGCTTAGCTAGACCTCATTTTGATGCACCACCAAGCTTGCTCGTCGTGGGACATATCAACCGTTCCACTGGCACAATACTTGGTGTACTGACTGATTCTTCGACACTTCTAGTCGTCTCGAGCCCACCACGCAAAGCATCCCTCTTGACCTCCGCCTCATTCTCCAATACCTCTACCACCTCGATAACATTCTCCATACCCTCCTTGACTGGTGTCAACTCATCCACAAACTCTACCGCTCTCATCTGGGCTTACTCTACCCAGAATCCTGGATCGGCAGCCGTGGACGCTACGATATTGCAGCATCTCGCAAGTGGGAACACCAAGATCTCTTTACTTGCTACGCTCGATTCGTCGATCCCATCCACACCGGGCAGTACGATGAACCCTATCATTGGTGGCGGTACTACTAGCGGCAGTGGCAGTGGCAGTGGTAGTGGTAGTAGCGGGACAAGCGGGACGAGCGGAGGCGCCAGTGCAGGAGGATCAACCGCATTCGAGTCGAACAAGAACATACTCATCGCTCATGTTGTCTGTGGCGCCTTGGCTACCATGGCTGTCTTGCCCATCGGTATCCTTGTGCCGAGGATCGCGAGAGGCCTGACCACGAGCAGATGGTGGTTCCCTGTCCATGCGGCGATGAACGGCATCTTGGGCTTTGGATTGATCGTGGCTGCCTTCGCTATTGCCAGAGCCAATTTTCATAATCACGGTGGATTCAATTCCACTCATCGGGTGAGCAATCTTGCCGTTCCTCTCTCCTGAATCCGACGCGATTCACAGTATCAGTATCGATATCAGACTGAACCAAGAAACTGATTGCGCCATATGTATCTACCCGCATCAGAAACTCGGCCTGACACTCTTCATCCTAGCCATACTTCAAACTCTCCTGGGCCTGTTCACGCACTTTTACCAGCGGACACACCGGTTCCAGTTTTCGAGCGGGAGGGGTCCGAGCAATTACATCCACGTTTTCCTGGGACAGGTTGTAGTAGCCATCGGATTTGGCACGGTCTGGGCTGGTGAGTGGTGCAATACGATGCAACAGGGATTTTTTTTTTTTTTTTAAAAAAACCTCTTTTTTCTCTCAAAGACGAAGAAAAAGAAAAACCCCACAGGCGCCACTGCTGCATTCGTAGTATATGTTCTTAGATGCTAATTCATACACGCCCCGTCCGTTGCGGCCGCAATAGGTATCGACGAAGAATGGGGCCGATGGAATTTGAGCGGGAATCCGAACGTAGGCTGGAAAGTTGGATGGGGACTCATTGTCGCTGTACGTGCTGTTTGTCGAATCTCCACCTCCACAACCACACCCCTGTACGAACAAACGATTTCTCTCTTGTCCATTGAGCACCCCGAGAGAGCAAGAGCGTCGCGTCCGCGACGTCAACCTCACTCAACCCTTGGTGAGCAATCGGAAGCTGACTGATTGACCGACCAACCCAACTTGACTTATCATTGCATAGATCACGGCCATAGCATACATCGGAGGACTGTATTTCATCCCCCGTCAAAAGAGGTACGAAGCTCAGCGTCGCCGATGGGCTGCATCGTCAGGTTCGGGACCTGTACATCCGCCTCCGCCGCCTGCGTTGCATGACAAGTCGGGATCGGTATACCCGCCTCCCCCTCCGCCGCCTCCTGTACATCATGCGAGGACGCACGCACCCGTGACTACGGCCGCGGCTGTACCTGCAGCACGTTCGCCGACTCGGACATCACATCCTACCGCGCAGGCGCAAGCGCAAGCGCAGCGTACCGCAGCAGCCCCAGCATCGGCGCAGCCTCTTCCTCCTCCGCCTCCGCCTACTCATCCAAAGACAAAGACGAGGCGAATGCCACCACCGCCTGCTTAGCCTTATTCGAAATTATATGTACAGTATGTGGATATATTGCTGTGAGAATGAGATTCAGGGGTTCTGTTCTGTTCACAATTGACGGATTAGTTTATACAGTTCATAACGCATGGAATGTATGCTACGCTTAGTCAGTATCACCAACGTACTCGTACTCGTACTCGTACTCGTACTCGTACACGAGTCGTACTCGCGCTGTACACTACTTACTGTAATGCAGATGCATCGGATCCACTTACAGAACAAGTTCCAGTTTGCATGACCCGGCTCACACAATGATTCTCACCTCGCTAATCATAAAGTCAAATGTGCAGATATTACTTACTGTGTCGCTACTGTAGCGACCGAGGTTGAATGATTTCGTACTGTATGCCAATACAATAATCGGACCGATGCCATACAAATTGAAAATGTAATCTTGTCTACTCATGCTGTAATTCCATTGGACTAGAATACTCTACAATGCTCGTCATACTGATACAACTGTTTAGACTGTATTTCTCCGATCTTAGATCTCAAACTAACAATTGTCGAAACGATGAGAGAATACAAGTAGTAAGAGAAACCTCTCGCCCCCCCCCCCCCCTCCCCGCCCAAAAAAAAAAGAAAAAAAAAAGAATGATCATAAATCAGCGAGGATCGAATTCTAGAAATGATGATGATGGACCAGCTCGTTGACATTCATATAAGGCGGTACAGATCGCGCTCTTGCCGCCCTACCATATCCACTACTACCTGCGCTCCCACTCCCACTGCCACTGCCACTGCCATTCACTCCATAGCCTCTGTAGCTTGGTTCTCTGACGATCGCCTTGCGCGGCTTAGGCTTCACGGACACGGCAGCCGCAGTCGCAGGTGCAGGTGCAGGCGCGAGTTCGTTGATGGCGTGACCGTTCGTCCTGGCAGACTGGACAGAATCGTCGTCATGGCCCGCCTTGTGGTTATGATTGTGATTGTGAGATTGGCTATGGCTATTATTGCTGTGGCTATGGCCATGGCCGAAAAGGACGTCGAACAATCCTCGAGACTTGGCGCGATCTCGTGAGCGTGATTTTGAACCCGAACGAGAACTAGACCGAGAGCGATCTTTGGTTTTTTTCTTCTCCTTCGTCTCTTGGCCCGCCACTCTGACTTCGTGCACAGCTGGCGCTGGCGCTGGTGTTGGCGTCAGTATGGGCTGTTTGAGCTCGGCTTTCAACTCGATGCCGCCGTCGCCGTCGCCGTCGCCGCCCAGTTGAACGTTCGCCACCCCCTTGGATCCACGTCCAGGTTCAGGCTCAAGCTCAGCCTCCGATTTACCGGGAACTCCCTCACGGTCGTGCTCATCCTCGTTGCTCTCGGAAGTCCGGTGCAAGAACAATTTCGACGATTTGGACGATTTGGATGATTTGGCGCTGTTTCGAGATTTGACTTTCTGCAAATGAAGCAGCATCGATGACGTATCTTCCTTGCTCCTCGGCCGGCCCCTTTCTTCTTCTTCTTCTTCCTCTGCTTCCTGCATTGCATGTTGCGTCTTGTGCAGTTGCTGATTTCCATTCACGATGCCCAGGCCTCTTGATTTCCCATTAAAACCATTCTTACCCTCGTCATCACCTGAGCTTGAACTTTGATTACTATGCCGGTACCGATCGCCACGCTCCTGCTCGGACTCTTGCTCTTGTTCAGAGTCGCTGGTCCGAGCTCCATTATTGTGTCGTCCGTGTCCGTAAGCACTTGCACTCATTGTCAAGCTAGGAGCCAAACTTGGCCTTCGCACAGTCAGGGGCGAGAGCAAGCTCAGATCGGTACTGCCCCTTCGATAATCGTTACTCGCTCCACCTCCACCGTTAGGGTGTCTGTTGTTAATCCCATACACTACGGGCGAAGACGGCTTGACAGAGAGAGCCTTCTTGATAGCTGAATAGGATCGAGGATCCGATAAGTGGATGATCACTTGTCCACCTGCGTCGAGTCTCAGCAGATGACCGCTCTGGTGAGACCAGGTGTGCTGGATCGGCGAGAAGGTATGCTGCGGACTCGTGGTGATCAACCCGGCAGCACTTGCACTGGCGTTCCTGGACCGACTGGAAGCTCGACTCGCTGGCCTGCTGGTCGCCGATGATGGCCCGCCGTCGTGATCAGGATGGGTGGGTGAAGGGGGAAGAGAGACTTGTCGACACAGTGGAGACATCGTCAAAGTGTGATTGAGCGCGAGGTTGGCGGTTCCTGCACCACCAGTGTTGTGCGTATGTGTGCCATTCCCACTGCTCGTGCCTTGACTGATGCTGTGCAGATTACCGGTCTGATCAATGGTCGAGATCCTGTTCGGCTGCGGACGGGAGACATGCACAGATGGGGTGTGCGACACGGATCGCCTGTTGGGTGGTCGCGTCGTGCTGGGCCGACTGACTGATGCAGAGCGCGTTGGCACTGGCGGAAAAGTATAATTCTTCGACTTGATGGATGAAGTTCCACTTCCAGCACCGCCTAAGCCTGTATCATTGGAAGGTCCATGACCCCGAGTCGAGTAAACACCAGACCCGTTCGATACTACGTGTCGTAGAGCGGTCGAACCGCCTTCCCAGCCACCTCGGACAGAAGTGAAAGTTTCCACCGAACCTCTTCTCCGCCAATCCACGACAGCATTGGAAGTAGAAGTCGGTGAATGTTGCCCTGGAGGTGGATGTACGAATTCCAACCTGATGTAACATCGTAGCATCTTCGACGGGATCTTCTCTTTCGACACGGTCGCAGTCGCTCCGATCGGTGAAGCGGCGTGATCCGGCTTATGACCACGCTTCGAAGGCGGCAGGGATACTGAACGGGTTTGTGAGGGCGCGGCTTCGGAAGAAGGTAAGGGTGGTTTGCGGCCAAACGAAAATAATGAGGGAAACCATCCAGTCTGCGGATCGGAAGGTGATTGCGAGGCCGTAGCATTCTCAGCAGAGACAGGCACGACCAGCTGAAAGATTGTCTCTTCCGCCTTGTTAAGAGACGTCGGCGTCGGATTCGTCGTGGTCGGGGTTCCAGGTACAGACGGGTCGTTGACTGTCGGTAAGAGATGATACAGAATCCCAGCGGAGCGTAATAGGTACTTGATGTAACTCTTGATCCGACGTTCGCTCTCATTGGCCGGATTGAACATGACCAACCGATCTCTCCGATCGCTCTTCTTTTTACCTTTGGCATGACGATCGTGCCCGCCTCCGTCATCTTTGTGGATGTCTGCTTCTTCGTCGTCATCGAGGTAGATCGGCAACGTGTATTTGGTCTCGGCAGGAATGAAGGAAACGCTCTTAAACTTCTTCTCGTCTTGATCAGCCTCCCAATCGTCTACCCTCCGACGCACTTTCTCCCCAATCACATAAGATCGAAATTTGTCCATTCGCCTCTTGCCGTCAATCTCCAAAAAGTCCCGGAGCGCCCTCCGGACCCTTGTCCACTCTTTCTTCTCAAAATCGTAGTCGGTAGTATCATCATCCTGATAGGAGCGCCGGGGCGGTCTCCACGGCGCGTGAGGCGGATAGAGCTCGTCCAGCTCTTGCAGGCGATCGAGGACTCGCTCGCGCATCACGTGCGTGGAAGTATGTTTGGGACCCAAGGGGAATCGGACTTGCAACAGCAATGATAAGAGCGTCAGGGCGATACACCAGATGTCCAGCTCGGGGCCATAGTATGTCACTTCTCCAGGCGGACGAGCGAGGGCAAGGACGATCTCGGGGCTCTGCATGAGTCGAGTAGGGAGCACAGGTCTAATCAGCATGTCGACGCGAAACACGAATATCAAGATACTTACGTGGAAGGCCGGACTGCCGCAACATGTGGTCAGTTTCGGCTCACTCGCAGAGAATCGAGTAGCAAGGCCAAGATCTACAGAATCACAGTCAGCTTGCGAAGCGCTCAACGCTACAGCCGCCAGGGGGACAGGTAGGTGGTTGACTCACCAAGAATCAATATTTCCCCCGTATCAACATCCACCAGCACATTCTCCCCTTTGAGATCCCTATGACACACCCTCCCTTTCTCATGGAGCGTATCGCGTATCACCGAGACCAGTTGATCGAGGATATACGCGGCCCGGGAGGGCTGCATGGGGTTCGAGATGGATGATAAGGGGATATGGGAGGCAGCATATTGTTCTATGGACACGTAACAATGACAAATTCAGTTCAGAGGTCCATGCGTTGCTTGTGAATCGATCGACTGATTGACTCTCTTGGAAAGTATGGTGATAGCAAGAGTTGGTAGGATAGATACACTCACCAATGAGGTAAAAATGACCCTCGGTCCGCACCCAGCCTTCCACGCCAATCAAGCACGGATGACTGGGCAGCTCAGCCAGTAATGTAGGTTCTCTGAGCAGTCGAGCTGAGATCAAGGGGTGATGGGGATACAGCGGTGTATGTTTGAGGGCATACTGCAGACGGACATACCTGTCGTTAGATCCACTTGAAATTGAGGTTGCTTACACCTCGATATGAAGGGGAGATCGCATACGATAACTCACGTAGGCTCCATCTGCTCCGAGGACCTTGTAAACTGTACTGAATTTGCCTCGACCAAGGACTCCCCCGAAAGCCTGCGGTATATATGTGTATTCTGCTATACCGTGCCGTAAAAGCGAGTCGGTCGTCGCGACCGTTACCGGATCCTCATGCAGCTAAAAACGATACGGATTGAGTGGATTCATATCAGCGTGGCACAGGTAACGATGATTCTGCGCAGACTAGTTCACGAGAGCGTGCGTGGGTTGGAGAGATAGCAGTCAGAATGGCTAGCTGACTGGCCATTTGTAGCTCACCTTGACTAACTCGTCCCATCTTGCAAACGATCCAGGCATCGGCGAGGCCTCTCTCGAGCTTTTTCCCTTCCTACCCAGCCCGGACCTAGAAGATTGCCTACTACTTCTACCCGCTGGTGAAGGTGAGGGTGAAAACCCCCTACGAACCTTCCCACTACCACTGCCGCCGCTGCCGGTACCATAGACGTAGAGCGTCCCTGCTCCGGGGTTGGCCGTCTCCTCAGAGTTGGAGTAGGGCATCGTGTCGGCAAACTTCCCCGTTTTCTGAAGTCGAGTTCCGGTAGTATCGGTTGAAGCTTCTTCTCGATTTGGAAGGGTTTTTACCGAGAAACAACAGTTCGACTTTCGTGAGGGGGAAAAGCCAGTGTCTGAAGGGGGTTCGAGATACTCATGTTTAGTGTCGGTCCATCGCTTTCGTGCATACAGCGAGCGCGCTCAGAGTGTGTGAAGGGCTCGCTGGGAGGGGATTGCCAGAAAACGCTGCGTCGGGCGTGAGGCGGGCTGGTTATCGTCCTTGTTTCGAGCCCAGAAATAGTCAGAGTGAGTCGCCAAGTCG
The DNA here is from genome assembly GCA_000507405.3 of Kwoniella heveanensis BCC8398. NCBI lineage: Eukaryota > Fungi > Basidiomycota > Tremellomycetes > Tremellales > Cryptococcaceae > Kwoniella > Kwoniella heveanensis. The sequence goes on along the minus strand of KV700145.1, from coordinate 56,749 downwards.
TTCCGTCCAGGCGAAGCGAAAGCTAGTGTAGTGTATAGCGTTCGCGTATACAAAGGACGGCAAGTCGGACTTTGTGAATTTGAGAAGATCGATACGGTAGTGCGCGTCGACTTGGAGAAAGAAAGGAAGAAAGGAGGGTCTAGTGGGTATATCGCTTTGGATAATCTTGTCTTGAGTACTCGAGTGTTATTCGTGGTTGATGTTCGGGTCCGTGAGCATTAACACATGACAAATGAATGGATGACCTGACAAGGTATCCTCCTATCTTTCTTCGATATACAACGATCAATCAATCAATTAACCGAGTCGAGCACGCTATCGTCTCGCTTGTCTTTTTCGCTTGTCTGCTCGTGGACAATCGACCAGGGTGTTATGGATATATGCGTGCGGGGTAGACTCTAGTCCTGATCAGGATAACCTTAACGCCTTGCCGCTCGCTGTGTCGTTGGCGTTTGAAACTCGCTTAAGATCAGTTACTGTCCAACTGAATCGGTATGATCGGTCGGGTATGAGCGGAATAGCGATACTGTAATGGACGAGAAGATGGGCAAGTTTGGATGATCTGGACGAAAGAGACGTTGAGACAATCACTTGATTTGAATAAGGATCCTATCGTTCATTGACTTGATCGCATTGGATCCTCTTCAACAGTCGACGCTTTTGCTCACACGATAGCAAACCCAATCATCCGCGCCCGCACCCCCGTATCTTCTTCCTATACGTTTTGTTCCTCAGGCTATTCCCACAAGTCTGGACACACATGAAACACCCAGAGATAGCCGTAGACATAGAGATAAGCTGCCAAGCATAGCCTAGCGAGCTTACCTACACGCTACGCCCGCATCGGATATACCGTACTTGAGTACCGTACCGCTTCGAACACACGCAAGATAAGCAAAGCACCACCCCCTGTGCACCCGCTGCCGCTGCCGCTGCGTCTCTCCTCTCTCCTCTCTCAGCTTCGTAACGTTCCAAATCCAAATTTTTATGACGTATGACTCCCTCCCCCTTTGCCCTTTGCTCCAGGGGCTAGGGGGTCATCTGTGCATGTGGCGTCCCAAGATGTTGCAAAACACCCTGGAACCCTCGATTTCGTTTTTCCCTAGCAGAAAAAAACACCTTCTGTCGATCATACGGCCAGGCCAGCCAAAGGGGAACGAGACGTTCTCCGTTCTCTTCTTTCTCTACCTCTGCACCGGGACTTGCCGATACTGTATCTCAACCCTTTGTTTGAACGAATTCAAGGGAAGGGCTCTTCTCTTATTGGTCCGTCAAACCGTTTCTATCGCTTCTATCATCCAGGCTTTCTTCCTAAGGTTGTGGAGTGGGAATCCAGGAACGTTTTGACAATATGACACGACAAAAAAATAATCGTTAGCGGGTCCGGGAAAATCGGTACTCACTGTGAGCCTCGATTATCTGCTTATGCTTGTTCTGTAACCGAGAGCATATGATAGATAGCCTTCAAGCAAGCGTACTGACTGATACGGCAGGATAAGGATGGGATGGGGAAGCGATCGCATCGTGTGTGTGTGGACCTTCGTTAGCCGGGGTCGTCCTTCTGCCGCTGATGATACACATCTACCGATTGCACCGGAGCAGCACCTCATGACTGCAAACAAAGATCGATATAAACGACATCCCACTCCCAAATACAGGCGCATCTTTATTACATCTCTCGCTATCAATGTATGCATGTACATATCTGAGCATTCCACGCTATCAATTGACCCACGAAATTCACCCGTCAATGACTTGTCAGGCGCAAATGATCCAACGAAATAGCTGTCTAGTATCTAGGCCTCTCGTCGTATCGCTTGGGAGCGCTGGATGGTAAGATGAATCAGCAGGAGGTCCAAATCGCGGGACATGACGATAGCATCGACCTCATGTGTGCTGACACTCACTCATCGTATCGGGGTCGGTCGTCGTATCGAGGTCTCTCCTCCCGGTAACCACCCCTCTCTCGTTCGCTGCGATAGTAAGGGGCACTGCCATGTCAGGTGGGGGACAATGGCGTGAACGGACGGGTAAAGATACGTGGATGAAAGGAAGAGAACAGCGATAATCGCTCAGTCCATATTACCTTCGACGTAATCGTCAAGAGAAATCAGTATACTTACGGGGCGTCTCGAGCGTAGTGGTCATCTCGTCTGCAAACGTACCCAGGGCAGGATGAATCAGCTACGGCTCCATTCTACAGACCTTGTTGCCCAAACTCACCGGTCTCGAGAATCCCTGTAGTCTCGTCGGTCGTCGTACCTTCGGTCGTCGAATCGCCGGTCATCGTATCGCCTGTCTCGGTCGTCGTCTAAGTACGCAGCATGAGCGTTGGCCTTCCCGTCCGATTTGCTTTTCGTTAACCCCAGCCAAACTCACAACCTCGAGGAGGGGGGCCTCTCTCGGCGTAACGAGAGTCGTATGATCTGGGCTGGTACGGCCTGTCGTAGCCACCACCGCCGTAAGGAGCACCGTATCGGGGGGCAGAGTCTACCTTAACACCGTGGTATCGACCAGGGGTAGGGGTTCGAGCTCGACCTCGTCGGGCCTAAATAGTATGTGTTAGATCCTGTCAGGTATGCTGAGACGGGCTGTTTGATGACCTACGTGAGCGATGGTGACGGTCTTGCCCTCGAACGGCTGGCCGTTGAGCTGCTCGATGACGGTGTTGGCGTCTTCACCAGTCTCCATCATAACGAAACCGAAACCTCGGGACTCCTCTACGTATCTCTCGTCAGCAGTAGCTCCAATAACAAGTACACAGTGAAGGCTTTTGAATACTCGGAACATACGGCTGTGGGGGTCCATCATGATCTGGCACTTGGCAACCTAGCGTAAGATGCTGGTCAGCGAAAGCCCGCTTGCGTAGATGAACGATGGTGTCCTGTGACTCACCTTGCCGATTTTAGAGAAGTAGTCTTCAAGCTGTCGCTCGGTGACAGACCTGGAGAGGCCACTGACGTGAAGGTTGTTACCCTGGTTCTCTATGGAACCGTCGGCAGCTCTGGAAAGACATACATAGATCACGTCAGCCCCCTCTGATCTGATCCTCATGATACAGTTCACTACGATAACGTCATCAAAGAGGTAGAATTGATGAGCTCACCGTCCTCGGCCATCGCCGTTGCCGTTGCCTCGAGCAGCGGGCGATCGAGATCGCTCTCGTCGAGGCGATCGAGCGGCCTCCTCCCTTCGAGGAGAGCCCTCTCGGTCTCGGCCGGAGGAACCGTTGTTTTGCCATACTGCCGTGGTAAGGGACAAACAGAATAGGAAGTGGGAGTTGATTCGTGTCAGTTGCGTCGCGTCGCGTGGCCGGTCAGTCGGGTCTTTCGAGCTTTCCCCATCATCTGGTTGCTGGGCATGATATCAAGGCGGAAAGAGGATTTGAGAACAGGAGGTTGGTAGGACCGTACACCAGCAGAAGGAGGGTGGAGTGTACGCTGATTCGGCCGCACAGTTCACGACGAACCTGGCTTGTATGGCAGTATGGAGGAATAAGGCACAACGGATGAAGCGAACCGACTGAAGGCGAAGGACAGGCTGAGAAGCGAAGGAGACGACATAGCAGACGAGCCATTTTCGTGAGCGCGTCGGAATCTTCGACTTCGGACACAAACTGGCAGAAACCGCTACAGAATCTGGGCTCATAACCTCAGACACAGGCCGACATGCCTCGAAACAAAGTGAACATGGCCGCTTTCGTAGTTATGCTACTTTCAAGAAGGAGTGTTGCACTTTCACTTTGAAGGGTGGTGAGAATTTATATGGTGAAGGGCGAAAATCGCAATGGTGGTTGAAACGTTGGAACTGGACAATCAGGCGACACGAGCACGAGATGATGCTGGGTTATACCGTTGTATTTGAGCGAGCGGAGAGGTGAACATACCGTCGTTGGGGTCGGACATCTTGCTTGTTGTTTTTCTTGCTCTTGCGGGTTTTGTAGGTGACTATGAAGTGGATGCGATTCAAGAAAGAAGAAAGGGAGAGAGATGAGGAGGAAGGATCCAGCTTAGACAGACGCGAACAAGGTTTGGTTTTGAATGATGAGCACACAGCGTAAGGATATATGGCATATGGCATCGGGGATTATCGGAGTTTTGTGTGTTGTGGCATCTGGCTCAACCCAACGGTAATGTTGCGAATCTTCGGTCTACGCGTTAGGAGATAACCGAAGCGACCACCTCACAACCTGTACAACCTGTACTGTAGCAAACCCCTCCTGTCATTCAGTCGCTCAGATACTTGGATTCTTGTTCTTCTTCTGTGCATTCAAGATACTTCAGCATCATCGACGCGTATCTTACAGACCTCATATCGGGCTCGCTGTTGTCGTATCGTACAATCAAAGTGCATCCTTCTCGAGCATAGGTCATGGCAGACAAACAAGCGTCGTTATCGGTGCTTTGGGCTTGTGTGTGAGTGACTCACGGCGCATCATATATATCGAATGACTACACTGATACGCCTTACACTCCAGATCGTCATGGTATTGTGAGCTATGCAAGGTTCGGCGTTGAAGCAAGAGAATCATCCACCTGACTTTGTCCGTTCGAACATGTAGACGGCTATCATCTCTCCGAGCTCAACTTCCCAGTCAACTCTCTTACATGCCTCACTCCAGCGTTTCCTGAGCCGTCCCGACTACCGCTATGTCTCGATCTCGATTCGACCCTGTACGGTCTCGTTACAGCTATCTTCACTGTGGGCGGGCTGGTAGGGAGTCTTATCAGTTCTTGGGTGGTGGAGAAGGAGGGTATCAAGGGCGGCATTGCATGGACTGGGTATCTCAACTTGATAGGAGTGCTAGGTATGGGTATCGCGCCGCATTGGATATTGCTGGCTTTGGGCAGGTGAGTCAGCAGCCAAGCTCGCCCGTGGAGTCGATCTCTGCAGCTGAAGCTTTCGCCAGATTCACAGTTGGCGTAGCTTCTGGAATAGCAATTTGTCTCGTCCCTCCCTATCTATCGCTCATCGCCCGATCGTCTCCTCAACTCTCGAGCAAATCAGGACAGATAGGCACGATGAATCAGCTTGCCATCGTGCTTGGCATCTGCTCCGCTCAGATTGCGGGTCTCCTGCTTACAGGAGAGGTAAGCTGGCCCATCGTTCAATCGGTACATGATAATCAGTGGTATGCTGATCAGCTGTTGGACTATATATAATGAACACGACGCGCAGAAAGGCGACATACCGGGTACTTGGCGTTATGTAGTAGCCATCTCAGGCGTCGTGGCCGCTATCCAAATAACTACCGCTGGTCTCATCGTCGCACCAGGAGAAACGGCACACCGTTCCACTACGCCAACGGAAGAGCCGGACGCCGAACGGGGTGGTCTAGGGGGTTCTTCCGAAGAACACGATGAAGGTCAGTCCCCCATCACGATCACGCTCGCTGGTCTCCGTTGACTGACTCAACCCATACTCTGATATAGCAGCTTCACCTCTACTGGGCAACGCCGCGACCAGCAGCTCCAAACCAGCTGAACAGCAACTCACTCTCCGCTCGATCTTATCGAATCCGTCCTTGAGAGGATCGGCGTTGCTGACCGCAACATTTATGGCCATACAGCAATTATCTGGTGTCAATGCCGTCATGTTCTACTCGACTCCCGTCCTGAGGCCGCTGCTGCCTACCTCAGCGGGCGTCGTGGGCGTGGGTATCACGATCGTGAATGCTGTAATGACGCTACCCGCTATCTTCTTGATGGATGTGAGTTCGATATCCTGAACCGAACGTGCAGTCTACGGGATGATCCGAGCTGATTGAAATTGTGATTTTGGTACTTTCACGCAGCGATTGGGACGCAAGACATTGCTTCTCATGTCAATCGCCGGGATGGCTATCAACAGCACCCTCCTCGCGATCGGTCTCAACGACCACCATCAAGCCCTCAGCGCATTCTCCATCATTGCATTTATTGCTTCGTTCTCTGTTGGGCTAGGTCCTGTCCCGTTCCTCCTTGTATCCGAGCTCGTGCCATCACCAGTACGTGCATCATCGTCTCAATAGCTGTCAAGGCGACTCTCCGGTCTGTCACAGCTGATTTTTGTCGATCACGTTCGTACATTTGTAGGCGGTCCCAGCTGTATCAAGCCTCGCCCTCTCCACAAATTGGACCACAAATTTCCTCATCGCCATCCTGTTTTTACCCATCCGCGATATGCTCTCTACGCCCATCGACCCGAGAGACCCAGTCAGCGATAGAAAGGGAGAAGGAAGGGTGTTTTACGTCTTCACTGCTGTCCTGTTGGCGGGATGGATACTGGTATGGAGGGGTCTCAGGATGAAGTAGGAGCATGGTGGATATCGACTGGGACCAAAGATTGACGATCTATGTCTTGTGAACATTGCATGTGCATGTATGTTATGTTCTCGCGCATGACATATCTGAATAGACGAGAATCACCAAAATCCACGACGTGTACACTGCTTAGTCTTACGCTCGAATTTTGCCACTCAGCTTCGAAGTGCGGTAGCGCTACGAGTATACACGAGCAACAATATCAATGTCGTCGCAACATTCAGAACAAAATCTCGAGCTTGGACTCTGACCCAAAGGAGAGATTGAATGTGAGCAAGAAGAAGCTCTGTCTGATTCGTCTTGAATGGTGCTCGCAAGACCGACATCAGAAAGGAAGGATGGGACTCTTCCCCCCTCCATTTGTTGTAGTACTCCAGTATGTATGACACTCGGACTGAACGCGAAAAGTCTTGATTCCAGAACTACACCGTCATATCCCACAGCGATCCTTTGGCTTCACCTTGGCGGCAAGCCTTCTGTACAGGTGTGAGTGAATGACATTGTGACTGTGAAACTGAATGGACGCATAGTCTTCCCCAAGGGACGGCCTCCGGTTATCTTAGATCGTTATCTGTTCTTCATTATCAACGTCGAGTCTCTTGCATCACCCGCAGAGATAAGGCTAGACGAGGTCATGCTTCTGTGTAACGCCTCACGAGAAGAAGAAACCTCTCCTCAGGGAACCTTTCATGGACCGCCCCACCGCCCCACCGCCACATAGGACCGAGACTCACAAAACGATTCGCGGGCTTCGTTGCAGACACCATGATCAAAGGAGCACTTGAATCACAGAAGGCGATGACGTACATTTTCCTGCCTGTAAACCACCTTCGACGTCCATCCACGGTTCTGTAGGCGCTGGACAGTCATGGAAGCGTAACAATTTACATGCGTTAGGGCATGTACCTACTGTGACCCCTGATTCGAGTACACAGGATAAATAGGCCCTCACTACTCCACTTGATCCACTCCTCGTTCAGAACACAACCCGATCATCACTTCTCATACTGTTTCGAAGAGCAAGTTGTCATACCACCACATCGTTGCTGCAACAATATCCGTGCCTCCCTTAACTTACCTTCAAAGTGAGTATAGTGTGCAGTATCACAGTGACTCGCGAATGGACAGCCGCTGACGAGCTACCATACGTCACCGATTTCTCAGGACCCTGTTTGATACCAAGACCGAACGACCGACAATCATGAGCTCCGAACTACAAGAGCCTACGGAGGAGCAGATCCAACTGCTGCGAACCCCATCAACGACTCTCAGCGATCTTGATAAAGCTTTTCCATACGTCAAGAGAGAGCTGGATCCTGGTGACGACATCTATGGGCGCCATCGTGTCCAGCTGCATAAAGCGTACAACGCGGAGGGTTCGAAACCCGAAGTGAAATCAAGGGCCATCCAGCTGATGACTGAGAGGGCGTTGGCTAGCGAGACGTTCACTTCCCTGAAACCGATGGTGTTGAATCAAGCTGTCAAGTGGTGGTCGACCGGAGGTGAGCGAGGGGAGCGATACCGGAGAGACATGTCACGTTTCATGCATCTGTCCCCGGACGACGCACTCGCCCTGAAGACGATGGAGTCCCAGCTGGCACCTACTGAAAACGACGATGCTGATCCCGGATCAAGGACGGGTCTGTCCGTGAAAGGCACCGAGATCATGCAGTTTGAAGCTGTCGATGAAGTTCTCCAGCAGTTACATGGCGCCCCATCCGTCACGAAACTGCCCCCCTATCCGGAAGAGCTGGACAAGTCGCTGAGTGCCAACTCGGCACATCATACAAAAGCCCTTTGGCAGCTCCAATCTATCCTTCACGATCCTTCGACCTTGCCTAAATACAGAGCCGTTGCGGAGATCTGCAAAGATCTCGAGATCACCAGACTGTACACGGAAGACAGTCTGTGGAACCGTGAGCAGGACCTTTTCCCGGCAGGCATTAGTCGCGTCGACGGACCTTCTACTTCTGGCTCGTATCCTACGGCGATGACTGCCGAAGCGTCGGCTGCAGCTACAGCTGGCGCAAGTGAGCAACAGTCTTCTACCAATCGAACGAAGGGTTCGATCAAAACCCAGTATGGGACGGTGACATTGGATGAGGCCAAGACTTTCGTTGACGAGCATGGCTTGGATCCCCGACTTTTTTCCATCCTGGATGAAAAGTCCAGGTTGATTGACATTGATTGGACCGAGATCAGTGATGATGAGTCGGTCTCCACACGGCAGCCTGGCACATACCGGCCCATGACGTACTCCAGGGACGAACAAGAGAGCAGACCGCCCACGGAACAAGGTGACTGGTCAGCGCAGGGAGTGATTAGAACTGGAGCCTATGCAAGGACCGCCAGAAGCAAGACCTTGTTGTCAAGGCTCTGTTGCAATTGACAGTAATGGCTGCCTTAGAATGGTGATAATCTAGAGAGTCACTGTACTATGAGGGGGTTTTGGCCGGGATATGAAGTAAGATAGAAGGACGCGGTTTGAGAGACATGTGTAGGTTACAGTGGAGTTTCATTGATCCGAGTTTAACAGAATCCAGGAAGATAGAATCTGACTCTGTCCCGGTGTGAAAATATTAGCCGTAGCAGGAGACACATTATGCGGGGTGCATGTCTATACACGGAATGCAGTGGTTGATTTTCTGGCCTCCGCACCGCCAGCAGCGGCAAAGCCAGTGCCTGCAACCCAAAACACCGATCAGCCTTCGTTCTCTCGAGTGATCCAGCCATCTCGTTATACGGGCAAACTCGCTCACCTTCTTTCCCCAACGGTATTCTCCCGGACTCCTCTACTTTCGCCTCGCACACGCAACATCTCCCTTGGGGCTTCACGATCGTGTCTGAGCACGTCAAGCATATCACGTGCCCACAAACATACGGCTCCTCCTTGTCTTTCTTGGCCTTCTTCTTCTTTCTACCTTCGTCTCCGTCTGTGAACGCTTCGGCCCCGAGAGGCCATCGTGATGAGAGCAAGATAGGCGTCGCGGCGTTTGAGAGTTCTTTGGTACATGTAGGGCAGATAGGTTTGGACGACGATGCGGGCGGGTACGTGAAGATGACAGGAAGGAGGGTCTTCCGTCTATCGAGAGAGATGGTTAGCCATAGCTGATAGAGCCAGCATTTGGTGGAGACATAGATGTCAGCTGAGCTGGACTCACGATATAGGATGAGGTTGACCTCCCAAGTGACACAGAGTCTGAAGCTTGACGTCCTTCAGCGGACCGAGTTTCGCCTCTGGCGTCAAACTCGGCAGCCAGAAAGCAGCCAGCTTAGACTTTCTTGATTCGACTTGCTCCGCCTCGATGAGTCTCATAGCCTTTTCTTCCGCTTCTTGGGCGGCTTTCTCGATTCCACTTTGATCCAGCTGAAATCTACTTCCCCCTATTCCGTTGTCCTTCTTCTTATCATCTTCTCCGATGGCTATCCTCTTTGGATTCGAACCGCCTGATCCACCTAGACTCATTCCCTTCTCGAAATCGGTGATGACCCTCTCCCTGGCTTTGATCTTCGCTTCCTCCCTCTCCAAGCGCTCATTCTCGTCCCATCTTTCCATCTCACGCTTCTTGGCTTCTATGCCCGCTTTCTGGGTGATCAGATCCGAGATACAGCATTCCCTGCAGTACACATGACCCTGACCACACGATACGGGGTCATTGACCTTCGATAGGCATAGATAGCATGCGTCGAGGGGCTTGAACGAATCTCCGCCTAGTCGTCGAGCTGCACCTTCGCGACGAAGAAGAGATCGCTCATAATACGATAACGTCGATTGCGTGGTGTTGTTTTTCGCGTCTACAGCCTCGATTAGCCCGTTTCCTCAGTCTCTTGATGCTGAACTCAGCCACCACTCACGAGATCTTGTCATTTTCAACCTTGGGTAAAGTAGTTTATACGATGCAGTATCTACAAGGTGACATAGTTTCAAATAGTTGGATCATGCACAACACACACAGTACGCGAATACTGCGAATACTTTGGTTGACTGTCGAAACAAGATGAGTGAGCCTGATAACGAGAAAACAATAACTTCCGCCGGAATCGCCATCGTTGGCATCGAGATTGCCACCAAAACCATCGTCATCATCGTCGGTCGAGGAAATAAGATCGAGAAGGACATGCAGCTAGAAGAAACGGTGTCACAGTCCTGCTTCCTTGGTTTTGCATATTATCTCAGCTTGAACTTGATTACGGACGTGGTGACTCTTGGTTCTAATACAGGAAAGTCACCTCAAGATCAATAACCCAACATCGAGATGGCGTCGACCAAGAAAGCCTTGAAGTCAATCAAGTCGCTTCTTGAGGACAGAGATTCCGAGGCGGCGTTGCACGAAGCTACGGATCTGCTAAAGTCGATAGGTGAAAAAGCTCCGGAAGCGGCGCAAGTGTAAGCTCTTAGTCTTCTTATTCGATCGTGCTCATGGAAGCCGCCTCCTAATGATTGTACTGTAGCTTGACCTTTCGAGGCCTTGCGCTCACACAGTTGGAGCGAAAAGATGAAGCAGAGAAGGTGAGACTCACCGACATCACAATCCCATTGTTGAGGAAGCTTACACTGTGCTCGCCCTTTATAAAGTCATACCTGCACGCGTTCAAACTGCAGCCTTCCTTCCCTTTAGCCTCTATAGGACTCAGGAAGCTTTATGTGAACAATGAGGACTGGAATAAGCTGGGAGACTTCTTGGAGATACAGGTACAGCAGGCTTATGAGGAGTGGGTCAACCGCTTCTCAGATCATTCAGAAGGCTTCAGCTCATCTCACTGGCTCTCATAACAGCGGAGACGCGGACAAATGTGCGACAGCACTACAAGATCTCCTTGAGGTCAGGCGTAAGCACGGCCCTGAAGATAGGGTGAGCGAAAGCAAAGCTACCGCTAGATCAGCAAGGGAAGCTAACTGTCATGAGATAGTTGTACCGAGTTGTGGACCAGCTTCTGCCTTCGTCATCACTCGTCCCGCTTTTGCAATCAGCAACACCACCAAAGGGCTCCTACTTACCGATATCTTCACCAATATACCCTCCCTCTTCCAAGGAGATACCTGCATCGTTGCCGGCAACTCTACCTCATGCGTTGCACCTCCTCGCTTCTCTGCCGCTCCTTCTCATACTTCTTGTTCGTGCAGAGTCATTGGTACACACTACCATCGAACAGCAGGTGAAAGTGGGCAGACAAAGACTCGGTGCCGGCCCAGAGAAGGAGGTGAGACGGAAAGTAGAGGCTGAGGTGCTGAGCGGACCGCTGGGAATGCGAATGGTAGAGCTTTTCAAGGAAGTCGGATCGCATCCCGATGTGGAAGAAGACATTAGAAGAGAGGTTGAGGTCCGGGAGTTCAACTTCTGGAGGAAGCTTGGAGCATCCCTGAGGTGAGCTTTCGCGATACCTGCTAGCGCTCTTATTGACGGATCGCTCTGCACAGCTCTCCCAAAGATGCCAAGCCATCGGCTCCTGCTTCCAAGAAGCCCAAGTCCGCACCTTCTGCCAAAGACTCGTCGTTGGGCATTCCAATCCCATCTCTCTTCCAATCCTTGACTTATCCCACGCCTACAAAGGAGGATGCCCTCAAACGAGCGGACGACCTCGCCGACGGTTTCGTGCTATTAGGACTTGCCGGAAAAGGCGCAGAAGAAGGCTGGGCGTGGGTGCTGGAAGGCAAAGATGAGCCGACACTGTGTACGGGTTTTCCTTTTCAAGCCAAATTCTTGTGGATCACCGCTGAAGACTCATCTATTCAGACTATGACATCGAGTTACTCCATAAGTACGCCAAGACCTTCCCGGAGTCCAAGATGACCGACTTTATCGACGACTATTGCCGATGGTTCAAGCTACCCCTCCCAGATCCTGATGACGAGGAAGATAAGCCCGGAACTCAGACAGCGGATGGAGAAGCAGCGGCACCGAAGCCTGTCAAGAAGCCCAAGAACAGGCGTCAGCGAGCAGGCATGAACGCTAGAGAGCGGAGGAAGGCCAGAAGGGCGGCCGGTCGCGAAGGTCTTCTGACGGAAGACCTGGATCAGGAGGAGCGCGATGAGCTGGTTTCCACGATGACCGTAGGTGCAAGAGATGTATCTCCACCTATCTGCGTCTTGCTGACATTCCTTTGCGCAGAAACTCCTTGATCAATTGCCTAGGTCTATCTTCGCGCACCGAGTGATGGCGAGGATATCACTCCAGGAAGAAGATTGGGCGAATGCAATCGCATTTGCCGAGAAAGGTCGGCTCCTGGTGAAGGAACTCGAGGCCGAGCGGGCTACCTCTTTGCCTAAGTGAGTATCCTTTTCGGCAATCGCAAACTGCAGGAGTTTTGGCTTATATAGAACCATTAGTGTTCGCGCCTCGCTCGACACCGACCTAGGTGTGGCACTCGTACCATATTTCTCGCCTAAGCACCACCCACGAGCCACCAGACTTCTCGACGGTGTGCTGAAGAATTTCCCGGAGAATAGAGAAGCTCGATTTGCCCGAGCTCAGATTCATCAAGCTGCCGGCAAATGGGCGTACGCCAGGAAGGAATTCCAGACTCTGCTGGATGCAGATACCGATGAAAAGAGTACCGTCGCAGCACGAGAGGAGCTTGGCTGGTGTCTTGTGAACGAAGGGGAACTCGAGAAGGGCGGAGATGTGCTGGAAGAAGTCGTGGCGGTCAGAGATGCGCATTATGAGAAGGATGGAAAAGATGATGAAGCATTTCCGCGAGCTAGAGCCTGGTGGCGTTTGGGACAGACTGAGTGGACCATTGGAGGTGAGTGACGAACGTTTCCTGCAAAGCAGCTAAGTTGACGAGACGGTGAAAATAGACGCAGAAAGCCGTGGCCATGCGGAAGAATGGTTCATGGCCTCTATCCGAGCCCTTCCAACCTTCGCACCACCGTACACCTCGCTTGGTATCTGCTATTCGTCGGCCTCTCCTCCTGACGAAGAACGTGCCCTCAAATGCTTTCAGAAGGCGTTTGAGCTTGATGCTACCCAGACGGAAGCCGCGAGACGCCTTGCGATCGGGTACGCAAATGAAGATGAGTGGGCTCTTGTCAGGACCATAGCTGTCAGGGTCATGGAAGGAGAAGGCGGTCTAGACGGTGTAGCTGGAGGAGAGGTTATGAATGCTAAGGGCCGATTTGCACCTCAAAACGGCTGGGCATGGAAGGCGCTAGGTTCGACGGAAATGGTAAGTCAGCTTTGGCTTTGACAAAATTTGCTTCTTAGCTGATGTTCGTTGATTATGTGTTCACATAGCATTACAAGAACTACGCCAAAGCGGCTCAAGCCTATCAAATCACTCTGCGGGCTGATGACAAAGACGTATCAACCTGGGTCATGCTCGGTGAATCGTACGTCAAGTGCGGTCGACACGTCGCGGGTTTGAAGGCACTCAGTCATGCCTTAGAGCTCGATCCAAAGAACTGGAGGGCGCTATACAATATCGGCGACACTCAGGCTCAGTTGGGGGCCTTTGACAAGGCCATCGACGCTTACGAGAAGGTAGTGGAAATGACTGGCGGAGCAGAGATTGGTGTAACCGCTGCGTTGGCCATCGCCAATCTTTCCCTCGGCCGTCAAACAGCCGCAGGTGGATTCAGGGAAAGATCGAGAAATGCCTTCCACGCTGCTATCAGTCTCGCTACCCAGGTTTTACAGGATGGTCGAAGTCACCGTGCATGGGCTTGGAAAACAATCGGTGATGCCGCTTTCGAGCTTAGCAACCAAGAATCCAACCCGCAAGAAGCTATGGCCTCCGCTGAAGTTCTACAACCCGCACTCCAGCATCTTGTGGAGGACGATGGAGACAGACGATCCCAGGTTGAAGGTCTCGGCCACGCGGCGAATCTGCTTCAAGCACCTCCTAATCTCGAGTACAGCTTGAAGTCTGCCATTTTCGCTTTCGCGTACCGAGCCCATCTGCTGAAGAACGAGCCACGTGTAGCCGATCCGGCCTTGTACGACTTTGCGGGCTCTCTGCATTCACTGGCCTTGCGTATACCGGACGGAGACAAGAAGACCTCGTGCCTCAAGGCCGCCATTTCCACAATCAGGTTGGCTCTTGAGCGAGATGCTGGCGATGAAAGGCTTTGGAATGCGCTGGGAGTCATTTGTGAAGCCGCGGGCCCCCAGGTTGCCCAGCATGCCTTCGTAGTTTCCCTGGAACTTTACGCAAAAGTGAGCTGGTCGTATTTGAGTGACTACGCCGTTGTTTTACTGATGCACTGATGAAACGTGTCGTCATTCCAGGACCCTATCGTGTGGTCAAATCTGGCCTATCTGTACCTGCGTTTGGATGACCACGAACTCGCAGGACAGTGTTTTTTGAAGGCTCAGACCATCGACCCAGACTATGCTCCAGCTTGGTTTGGACAAGGTCTGCTTGCGGAGAAAAACGGCGATCGAGACCAGGCCAAGGCCTTATTCGCTCATTCGGTCACACTCTCTGCTGGCTCCCTTCTCGAGGCCGACTTGGCCCTTGCGAGTGCTACTTTCGGGCGATATCTGGTAACTGGCGTTCAGATCGAAGTCGGCCTTCTTCATCAGCCCGCTTTCGCCCTCCGACACTACTGCCATCAGCGACCGGGCGATTTTGCTGCCGCTCACCTGTATGCGCTCATATGCGAGCGTTTGGGTCTTGCCGCGGAAGCCGCTTCTACACTGGAAAGGGCTGCAGCCGTCCTCGAAGAAGAATTCGAACGTATCGAGTCAGCCGATATCGAGTCTCGATATGCTATCGCCTTGTGCAACTTGGGTAGAGTGCAACTCGCCGCTGGCAATTATCAGTCATCTCTCGAGGCGCTCAACAACTGCTGGGAACTCATATCGGGTTCGACAGACGGCACGACCTCGGCGCTCAAGGTACAATGCCGACTCCTACAAGGTCTAGCGCATTACTGGATTGGTGAGATCGACGAATCCCTCGAAGCGTTCCAGGCAGGCTTGGACGAAGCTACCGCTGCGCAAGATATGTCTGTCAAGGAAGAAGTTGCGGTGCTTCTCAGTCGAACTCTTTGGGGTCTGGGCGGAGAAGACGCCAAGGAAACCGCAAAGAGCAATCTTATGGAATGGTGAGTCGTCAGCCGTGTACCTACCGGGAGCAAGGGAATTTGTGCTAATGAAGACCTATAGTCTGTCGCAAGAAAAGCCTTCCCTCAAGGTCATCTCGACACTTGCTGCTATCGCTATCGTGTCCTCCGACGCCGATCTTGTGGAAGCGGCGATGTCAGAGCTTCTAGCCCGACCCATTGTTACAAGAGTTCAAGCAGACCCAACTGGTCAATCAGATCTCGTTCTCTACTTGCACGCTATCTCGGAAGGTCGACCAGAAGACGCTCATGCTATTCTCGAAGAAGCCGTTCAAATCAACCCGAACTCGACCAAAGCGAGAAATAGGCTAGCAGAAGGCCTCATCCAATCTGGCAAGGCGGGACAGGCTGTCTCTGTCCTCTTCACCGAGAGCAACAGCAGAAACAAGACCGATGGCGCGGACGTGAGGGCAGAGCACGAACGACTGAGCGCGTCGGCAAACATACTTGATGGCGATGAATTCGGCTTGAGTCACGCTTCAAAGAGTGTCAGACTGGCACCATGGGAAGAGGAGAATTGGACCACCCTGGCTTGGACGAAGAAATCGTTAGCTGAAGCGGAGGATGAAGCATAGAAAGATAGCAGCAGGCTCCCCGACAGAGTATCTAGTGGCAGTAATTGCATTTGACATAGTATTATATACATAAGAAACCCTTCCGAGCATTGCATAAGTCAAAATTGTCCATGGAATTGCCGCCGTCACCTAAGCCAACCTGTGTCCGCTCATCCTGAGGAAGGCGGAGCAGTGCCGCTTCTCACGGATCTTCGCGCTCTACGGCCAAACCTGCGCAAGCTTGACCAACTTGCACGAGAATCGTCCTCTCAGGGGAAGCCTTTCGGACAGGACGTTTGTGGGCGCGGTCTATCTCGGGATTGAGCTTTGGATGTTCCTATCCCCTTCTCCTGCGAGGACTTCCCCTTCCAGTCTTGAAGACGGGATGATATGGTGCTCTAACGGTCCACCGAACTAAAGATACATGGGTGCCTCAAGGCCATTACCATTGTACGAGATGTCCAAGCCACAGCCAACAGGTACTGCCCTAGCCCTTTGTCCTGCATGCAGTATTCAGCTCCATGACAACGGGCCTAGAGTCCGCACGATGATGCCGATTGAATTGTACGGTATCCAGGCTGCCACGTGCAGAATGTGCCACATGCTCTGTACTCGTACTCTATACCATTGTTTTTGTTTTCCTCGAACCTGAATTATGGCTCGATCCGCTGCTTCATCACTCATCTTGATCTCTTTTCTCGTCAAAAGCACTTGCATAGATCTCGGATCTGCTCCCCCAGACAACATGTACGAGGCCACCGCCACCGCTCCTGTCAACATTGCTTGTATCAAGTGAGTTGTATGGTCGATTGTGAACCCCGGCGCGTTCAAAGCTGATTTCGAATGATTCGTTCGTTTCGACAGGTACTGGGGCAAGCGAGACACCAAGCTCATCTTGCCTACCAACTCTTCACTCTCGGTCACCCTCGACCAAGATCACCTGCGGTCTACCACCACGTCCCGAGCCGACGAATCTTTCGCTGCTGGTGACAGACTTTGGTTGAATGGTAAAGAGGAGACCATCAAGGAGGGCGGTCGATTAGGTGTCTGTATCAAGGGGTTGAGAGCCTGGAGAAAACAGGTCGAGGAAAACGACAGTAGTCTGCCCAAGGTATGTAGATCTTCTCAATATGATCTGTCGTCTACGCGGACTGTCCCGGCTCATCAATTGTCACTGTGGTCTGACGCGACTTGCATCCACCCCCGCTCAGCTCTCCGAGTGGCCCCTGCGTATCGCCTCGTACAACAACTTCCCTACCGCGGCCGGTCTCGCCTCGTCCGCTTCAGGCCTGGCAGCTCTCGTCGCTTCCCTCGCTCGACTCTACCAACTCCCCCAGACTCCCTCTCAGCTGTCTATCATCGCCCGACAGGGATCTGGTTCCGCTTGTAGGTCGCTCTTTGGTGGATTCGTAGCGTGGAGGGAAGGATCCGATGCCGCTGGATCAGATTCGCTGGCCGAGGAAGTGGCTCCTAGAGAACACTGGCCGGAGATGCACGCTTTGATCTGCGTCGTCAGCGATGCCAAGAAGGGGACTTCCTCGACCTCTGGTATGCAGAGGACCGTGGAGACGTCGACTCTGCTCCAGGAGAGGCTGAGGATCGTACCAGGTCGAATGGACGCCATCTCAAAAGCTATCCAGGACAAGGACTTTGAATCGTTCGCAAAGATCACCATGGTCGACTCCAACTCCTTCCACTCTGTATGCCTCGACACTTCTCCTCCCATCTTCTACCTCAACGACGTTTCCAAATCCATCATCGCCGTCATCGAAGAGCTCAACCGATCCTCGGGCAAGATCATCGCCGCGTACACCTTTGACGCCGGACCCAACGCCGTCATCTACGCTCTAGAGGAGAACATGCCCAAGGTGCTCGGAGCTATCAACAAGTTCTTCCCTACCGCCGAAGAGTCTGAGGATCCCTTCAGGACTACTGCGGAGGACTTGCCGGCATCGTTCGACTACAAGGTCGTACGAGAAGGAGGATGGGAGAAGGGAGCTGTCAAGAGCTTGATCCACACCAGGGTTGGCGATGGACCTAGGACCCTGGGCAAGGAGGACAGCTTGCTGAAGGAGAGCGGAGAGCCCAAGGTGTTGGCTTAGACAAGAGGAGAAGCAGGACGACGGGCAAGTCGCACACAGGGAGAGAGAGAAGAGGGTCTCAAGCAAATATCGGCGTGAGGTTCGCCCAGTGAGTGCATACACATAGACTGGATACATAATGCAACAAATGATAATACAGGGCTTCTTCTCATATATTCCTGAACCCCGCATCTCAATTCACCTCTGAATCGTCCGTCGAACGGACTCGGACATGCTTGCAAGCAAGCTGTTCCAATCCTCACACTAACTCCCAAAATTCGTCAAGTCGACTGTCCCAAACTTCAACTGCTTTCTTTCATCCTTACTATTTTACCCGCCTGACTTACCAACGAAGTCGCACTGATCCAAATCATAGCTTACCCTGCCTCCTAAGCTCTGCAAGTCGAGCCCGCTCAATCTTGTTCCGCAGCGCACCCTCGCTGAACTGCGTTTGGTTGTGGTACGACTTTATTGTCGCGCAGTGAGCTCTGGCCTTAATGGCAGCGGAACCAGAGGCGGATTCTCGCTTGGTCTCGGCTGAGGTCGCCGAGAGGCTGTGTTGGGCGGCACGAACAGGGGAGCAGGGCGAGGTGTGGATGGAGTGGCCGCGAGCACGGGTGAGTATGTGCGGAAAAAAACGGAGAGAATCAGGTGAAGAGAGGAAGTGGGTGAGATGCAAAATCAGAATCGGATACAAGAAGAAGAACGCGAGATCAACACGATGCTTCGTGAGGCGGTATACCTAGCGCAATCTCGATAGGCTTCGGAACAGGAGGAGGTATTATGGGCAAGCGGGTAGGCCAAGGATCAATGGGACCATCCTTCCTGCTCCAAGGGGGGGTGGGGTATCCTGCTTCGACGGCAGGAGGACTCGGTGGTGAAGCAGCATGAATGTGTGCAGGGGTCTGGCTGCTCCCTCCATCCTTGGTTGGATCAAGGAGGATGGTGACGATAGGAATGGATGCATGAGGAGCAGGGGTAGGTGTGGTGGGGGTGTGCAACATGGTGGCTTGTGCCACGGAAGAAGTAGAGAACCACTGTGAGGGCCCTCTGACGCTGCTTGTCCAAGAAGTAGGAGGTAGAGACAGGAAGCAAGCATGATCATGGTACAGCCGGGAGGAATCACATCGATCAACCGGGCTCATTTATACGTAGAAGTCGGGCGATTGTAGCCAAAACCATGACCAAGACCCAAACCCAAACCCAGAATGTGGAAAGCAACGTTCGCACTCACCCTTTACCTTGACGACAGAGCGCAGCGAGTCGCTGGACTGAAAACGTCCGAGGGGCTGCAAAGGTGATCATGGTTGTTTGTCTTATCCGATGTGCGATGTGCGATGTGCGATGGATTGGTCGGCTCGCCCGATAAAAGGGGAGATTGGTCTAAACTGGTCTGTGTTCAGTCTGACACGGGAAGATACGGATGGCGTATGGGCCGGGCCAGGTAGTGTATACTGGGCTGTATGTAGATCAGTCTCTGACTGTCTGTCTGTTTGTCTGTCTGATAGATAGATGCCCCCAATGAATCAATCGAAAAAAAAAGATGATAATCAACTCAAAGATCCAAGCACTGTCCAAACGTCCTCTTATATACGCTACGAAGGGCCTGACTACCTCGCCGCTCAAGTGGGCGCCCTCCCGTTTCGAATCCTTTCATTCATAACCATGAACGAGGAGATCACTAAGATGCAGCTTTAGCCGCGCTGCAGCGCAGCGCATATCCCTCACCCCGAAGAAAAGAACAAGTCGAATGAATCGCTTGGCTGTTCGTACAGTAAGGCCTTGCTAATCAAGATCTAGGTGGGGGAAGCGATGTTGATCCTCGGTGGTCCTGGTGCAGGATCGTCTCATCCTTGGAAGGACGGTCAAAGGTTCTCAGTTTGTCATACACGTTAGTCACTGACCCTCCTTAGAGGACCCCCTTGGCAGTCCCCCTCCTTCTCCTTGCTCACGGCATGATGATCTCGCTCGAAGTCCCAGATGGGGGTTGGTGCTAGGCCGGGGAGTGAGATCGTTAAGCCTCCTTTGGCGTGCACATGTAAAACAAATTGTGGACGATTGCCGGTGGACAGCGATTAACTTCTTCTTTGGCCTCTCTCCTCCATAGGTGTTGTCGTTGAGTGTTCGACCTCGTATGATCTGACTCTTCACCCGCCAATAGTGCCACATGGCTTTCGAACTACACACTGATACGCCTCGCTGAACTCTCCACTGGGCAGCGTTTTCGCCATAGCATGCAGGGTATGATATGCATTGTATTCGTGCCGGTCTTGTATCCATCTCGCTCATGTGTCACAGTCCCTTGAGGAGCCGTATTCCTTAGCGCCCGTCGGCAGGCTTTGAGTCCCCGGGAGGCCCCATCACTCTCACTCGCACGCAGCCTACGATCGACAGATCTCGCCTAGCGTCTGAGCGATAGATGGTGGGAATCTGAAAGCTCCCATACTCGAGCCGAACGCTTCTGCAATCCTCTTGATAGACGCGTCGCAAGCTGCACCAAAAGCATCGTCACGGTTTAGCATTCGCCTCGATTCTACAGCACAAAGCATTGCCAGAAGACAACTCAAATTTCTCCATGAAGATAAGACGACGCTGAATGTCCACTGGATCCCCCACTCACCTGCTCTCGCCGACCCAACTTGGCCGCTGATGACGACGGCAGCACCATCTCGTCCCCCAGGCAAGATCCCAATTTGTGCATTCAGACGAGCCTCGACGAAACCCAAAGCTGCGCGGATCCGTACGATACCCTCGAGTGACGCAGGGAGGACTTGTTGAACGTGGCCGTAGGTGTCTTCCTCGATTGAGGCGATTGAAAGGGTAGTAACGACTATGGATGTCCGTTGATATTAGCTCATAGCTTCGAGGGAAATGGCGTGCATCGAAGCATACCAGAGGGCAGGATGGAGTAGAAGAGTTGGATCCAACTCACTATCGATGATCCGTTGCGCGATCAACCACTCTTCCACGCCCGCATTACTGACTCTCAGCCCTCGTCTAGCCCACTCTTCGCCCATCCAACCCTCGATTGAAGCTCTGTATCCCTTAGCCTCACTCAACACAGCTCCACCGACAGGTGTAGCCTGAATCTTCCCAATTACCTGACCCTGCACTTCTTCCGCTCGTTTCACCGCGACAGCGCCCAGCTCAGTCACCTTTGCAACAGGTTCTGGGGGCACACTTCGGATGGGACCGTCGAGGACTGAAGAGAGACTGTAACCTGACTTTTGCTTTGTAACGGGCCTGAAAATGTCGCCTTGCTTGACAGGGATCGCCCGGGGATCGGGAGCTGATGGTCTCGAGGGCGCAGAGGGAGTGGAGGAAGTCGAGGATGACCCAGAGAGGTTCGAATGGACTTGTCCGAGCTGAAGCAGCAGTGCTTGCCACAGCTCGAGAGCGAGCGGCGATTTGGAGATATCATCGAATATGATCTTTCGCTTGGCCGGAATGTGAGAGATTCTGAGCAGCTCCATCAGAGTGAATTGCTATACATAGCACAGATCAGCACTCGCTCTCTGTATACTGTGACAGAGACTCAAAGTCGCAGAACATCTCACAAGGTAATAACGGTCCTGAGACTTGAGAGCCGTGATCAAGTATCGCTCAGGGCTCAGCGGGCTCTTGGCATAGAACGCGTCAAAGTGTAAAGGCTATAAAGAGGCTCAGCTGGTATCTTCGGACGGTGAAGTGTGGTCAGCTCACTTGAGTGATATAAGGCATCATAGCTTTGATTGGTAGCTGAAGAACCAGGAGCATGACGAGATCCAGTACGAGCAGCTGTGGAGCAAGCGACCATGCTGAAGGAGCCCGTGATGAGGCTCGAGCGAAGCTGCCGATGAAAGGTCTATTCACAGGCAGGAACGACGCATCAGCTCAAAATCCCTCAGCTTCTCTCCTCCTGGCGGAAAAGCTGACAATCACCCGCCGGAATGAGCTATGATGATGACCTACCGGAAAAATAGAGCCCACACCCTCCAGTTGACCCATTTCCAGATATATCCTCTAAGAACCAACTTGTAAACGAACGGAACCACCAGGGACCAGGTGAACGTCAGAGAGAAGGAAGTGGAGGTGATGTTGCCCATGTTGGCGGTGATGGCATCCCGAACGGATCGAGCAAATGGGACCTGTGACGGATTTCAAGCATGTCAGGACACGGTGGATAACTTCTGAGTCGGAATGACACAACGGTCAGCGGATATTCTTCAGCTCACCTTCTTCTGTGGCCAAATCGGCTTGAGCTTATCGCCCATGACATCTCGGACAGCAAGAGTCAGAGCGAGAAGCAGACTCGAGCCGCAAAGTATCACTCGACGTTCGTTGATGGCGAAATGGTGTCGGCTGGATATATCGCAAGCAATCAACGTAAGCTCAACTATCACGCCCGGGAAGACGGTCTGTTCATGAGTGGGTGTTAACGAAATGAACGCCTGAGCTCACGTTGTGGGGCTAAACAGAGCAAACTCATCACTCCCTACGAGTGTACACCAGACGTTGGAAAAACTCAAGCTGAATAGGGCGTAGCTGAACAACAAAGTAATGGACCTCTCGTTCCAGAACGACGAAATCAGAAGGCCGACCAAAGTGGCCCGAGGTGTGTATTTGGGTGGGCCTGTAAGATGCGATGCGATAGGGGTTCAATCAGCGATGATGCGGGGATGTTGACCGTGTAGCTACTGGATATATGCGGCCAGGGCTGCAGGGGGTTGGCTAATCGGCTGATCTCGCGGAGGGGAACGGGGTCTCGATGCACTTACGAGTGATGTACGACTTCCTCACGCGTAAGACGGCAGCAAGAGATACGAAGACAGGTAGTGAAAGGAGTATAGCGTAGGGGATCCTGCCGGAGGAGCCTTAACCACACAGTATTTGATCAGCTTCAGAGGCTCGACGAGAGTCAGGACAGTCAAGCAAATATAGATGACGTACCTGTGTAAAGGACTATCGAGGTAGAGAGCACCGCTGAGGTCCATAGAGCTGAACGCCATGCGAAGCCTATATACCGTTTAGAGAGAAATGTCTGATCGACGGACGTGGAGAGGCATAGCATACAGTCAGCTATCGTCCAGGGCTCCATCAACACAGGTGGTATAGGAGATGATGGCTGCGATGGCGATGACGATGGCCTCTGAAATCCTCGATGGAAGGTGGCCAGGCGAAAACGTGCGCACTCACTCTATATTGCTTCTCAATCCTAGCCAGCGGCTACAGCGTTACACAATACATAGTGACAGTAAGCTTCAGCACACTCCTGAACCACAAGGTTTCGAGATTCAATAGCTTACAGGTAGGTTCGAAGATTTGCGCGGAGCCTGGGCCTGAGTCGATGGTCCACTCTGAGCGGAACGCTGAGGAAGAGGTTGCGGTTGTATCAATGACATCTTGGTCTGATATCTCTAGCTATGGTCGATTTGGGCTGCGAAGGTGGGTCGAGGGCGAGCAGACGTCGGGTAACGAGGAACAGTGTATTTTCTCAGGTGAGGTGAGCTCAGAGGAAACTCTCTCTCTCTCCCCGCTTCGATAATGAGGTGGATCCTGTCCTATCCTATTCTATCCTATTCTAGTGAGCGAGCGCGAATAACAAGGACTGATTAAACGAATGAACGTATGAGAGCTGAAGAAGATATCGTAGAAGCAGATGCAGCTTGCTTCACTGGGTCGTTTGTTGGTGATTGACTTTGACTTTCTAAGAGCGAGCGTAACAGTGTAACAGCTCATCGATCCTTGAGGCGGAGGTCGCCGACCAGACTTCGGGATCATCAAAGTAAGTGGGCAAAGTGGCTGTGAGGCTGAGCGACCGCAGCGTTGCATGTACAGTAGTAGTAGTGCTCCAGAATAGTAGTGGCTTAGGATGACCTTGACCTGTGGTGCATAGCTAGGGTAGGATAGCTTACCGATGAAGAGCTGTACGTGAGGTGGGACTCAATAGAGCGAAGCAGCAGGTTTTGATCGACCGCGGAAGTTTACCATCAATCGGGTGGGTATCTTGAGAGCAGGTTGTCATGACATGTCGCGTACATACAGAACATGTGCTATCAAGATTGTTCGGGTTGCAGAGTTGTCCGTGTACATATATAATGCAATGCCTGTTGGACTATAATATGCTATGTGATGCAATCTCATTTATGAAATGTATAGTCTATGCTTGGATATCGAGAAACAGAAAAGTCGTCGAAGGTGCGGCACGATAAAGACAAAAGGTTTGCAACAACACCACCATCATCATCTGCCTCCGGGTGGTGGTCGTTCTTCACGTTGCCTTCGAGAGATTCAAACCAATTAAACCAATTAACGAGCTCTCCCGTTCTCCTTGACTCGCCTCCTTTTGGCCGGATCGACAGGCTTGACGACGGGGAACCAGGCTTTCTCGTCAAAGTCGTATGCGTCTGGCGATACCTTGATAGCGAGGTGTAGTACTGGGGCGTCGTGTAACAAGTCACAGGATACCATTAGCCATTTACTCTGTCCTCTCTGGTTAGATCTTGGGGTACACAGATTCTTCATCCCGAGTGAATGATGAGGAAAGACCAGACCGACTCACAAACCGAGGCGGTGAAGATGAGGAACGCGCCATAGCCTGTCATCAGGTGCCAGTATGCGTGACCTAGGGAGAAGAACAAAGAGAAAGACCGGTCGTGAAGTTTAGCGGCTGCGAATCTTTCGGGCGGAAGATAGCATATAACTGGGATACTCTCAGATAGACAAAGCTGCTACTCACCTTCAACGAAAACACCGAGCGGACCCAAAAACTCCCTGATCGTCCTAAGAGTCTCGCAGAACACATTATCCACATTCCAGATGGCGAAACCCAGTGCGAACGTGGCGATACCCCAAGCCATCGTGCTTCCTATCTTGGATCTCGCGGGATGAGATTTAGGCAGAGCGAGGGTGAGGTAGACTGTTCGGGCTGTCGTGGTGAGCAGGATGAAGGCGAATGCAATTTGGTGATAAACCGGGTTGGGTAGGTAGATGCTGTAATTGACAATTCACCAGGTTCTGTATTAGCTGTCTGTCTACGAGGACGATCCTGCCTACGTCAGACAAACTGCTGTCTGCGTTGCCTGGACCTTCGATACCGGCTAACAATGAGAACATTGTCAATCGTCAAAAGGCTGACTTACTAAGACACAGTGACGAAGACGTCCCAGGCGATCATAATCAGCGGGCCGAGGACACCATACTTGAAGTCGAGACCGGGCGAGGTCTCCAGCACCAAGAAAGCGGCATACGATACGACGTAGATCTGGTGCGGAGGTAGAATCACAGTCAGTCGAAATTCGGGCATTTGTCCATTAGTACGAGGGAGTTTGAAAAATAAAATAAAATCAATTGAGGCGAGAAGACTAGTCGCAAGAGATCGCAATTCGCCCCGCTAGGAGGTATCGCCTTTGACGTTGTATATTGTGAGCTCTTACTCACCATAGGAAGCTCATCCATCAACTGCCACTCCCACCTCAAACTCATGTGGAACCCAAAGCTTCCTACACCTATCAAACTCAGTCCCAGATAACAAATCGAATATCGCGTCGGCAAGCCATTTGAGAGCGTCGACCAAAAGCCGTACAGTCCCAGCAGAATCGAGGGGAGATTGGTTAGGGTGTTGATGGTTTCGGCTATATAAGGGGTATGGGCGTAGTTGGACTCGCACCTGGGTAGGAGTAGCACAAGAGCGGCAAGTGAGAAAGTCAAATTGGAAATGGTCAGCGCGTGGTCGGCGACGCATTCTGTTCAGCATGAGCATATGTGAGGGACAGACCGTATCGTCCGCCGCGCCATACAGACGATATCAGAGTTAGGGAGATATGAAGGGTTGTGACAACGGCGTGTGTGACTTGCTGCTCCAACGACATAGTTACCACACAAACTCCTAACTCACCAATCGATCGTACTTGTATGCTCGCCCCAGTCTGTAAGGAGGCGGCCACGCACCACAATCAGCTCAGCTACATACAGTTGGGCATTACAGGCGGTCCATGCCCCAGAAGGAGCGCTTATCGACGAAGCTCGTTTGCGAGGAAGATATGAGTTGCGCTCGAAACACTAGCTGAGACTTAGGCTGGTGTAATGCTCGGGTCAAGGACTCGGCCCGTCTCAGCGACAGCGAGAGCTACAGAATCGGATGGATGAACGAACAGACACTCTACTCGAAATAGCTCGACTCACATCCGCTCGATACCTGATCTCCTCTCAGCTTATCAAAAGCGCCCATATTCCAGGTCTCACGCTGATATCGCCCTAGGGAAACTAGGTCGCTCGTCGTCGTTATCTGCGGAGGTTCTCCCGTGAAAGTGGAGGCTGTTTTCACTCCGCGTAATCTCGTTGAGTAGCTATAGGTCGATGAATCCTCTCAGCTGTTTCGAATCTCGATGCGCAATCGAGAAGAGAGTCCTGGATGATTAATTTCTTCTGGCGTGTTATTTCTGGTATTCGGCGAACCGCCCACTATATCGATCGAGTCTTGGGTATATATACACACTATCCGTGTCAACGGGATTGAGGGAGAAAGAGGATGAGGGAGGGCGGACGGTCGATGCTCTTTCTGCTCGGATGTGAAGAAGCTACACACCAGTGATCAAATCAACAAGAATGAAACTTCAACAAAACAAAACATGGTATGGTACACATACATACCAACGGCCATGAAACCTCGTCCAGCTCATTGGCAAAGCAAGCATGCCTGCATTCTCAAACTGCACGCTCATCGCCCACTTTGCTTACGATATGCATATGGTGGACAACCTACGTAAGCACTGCATAAAAATAGCTAGGGTCGAGGCGGGCGAGGCTTCAGTTGTCCGGCGCGAATCACTGGAATTTGGGATGACCGCATTTGCACGGACGGCCACGGCCGAGTTGAGTACAGTATGTCACATTGTTGATATCATGGCCATGGGTGGCCATGTGGCATATCATATCATTGCGGCAAACGTATCGTTGCTCTATTACAAGACACGGTCAACGTCAAGAGACTGAGTGAGATATGAAACGAGCAATATGACATTCACGTTCACAGTCCCTTTCGTTTGGATGAGCGAGGATACTTAGTCAGTGATCCTGGTTACTCACCTGAGGTACACGCAAACGCACAGACAGCGTAGTGTCGATCCATCAACCAATCAGTCGATTGACCCGAGCCGCTTCCTCTCCTGTCCCTCCTATATCGCCGTGCTTCGTATCCCAGCCAGACATGAAGCTTTATTATAATATGGTAGCATTTCTCATCTGTATATTTCACCCCTTCACTCCTCATATTTCTCTCCTTGCACGCAGCGACCACTACGACGTATTATAAGTGCTATTTATGTCGTGATTTATGATCCTCCTCCCCTCGGCTTCTTTCTTTCTCGACCACTCGAACTGCACCAGCTCATGGGCCAATGCCAGCTTGCTTTCTTGGATGCTAGTACTGATACCCTTCTTGGCATACTCGGCACTGCGCTCCAATAGCCTGGTCGACCGACGCTTTCTTCTATATCGATACGATTTCGCTATGCTCTTCTCCCTCCTGCGTTCTTCCACGGTTCAGGCCAGGCCACGCGTACGAGTGCGCTTACGCGAGCTCTCCGCTCAACCTGTCACCTCGTCGGACGGCACCGACGCCAATAAACAAGATAGCGATGAACATCAAGCTGATCAAGATCCATTCGATCCAGCCGAACGCCTCGGCAGCTACGATCTGAGAGCAGTAGGTAAGGGAAGACTGACCGCATCGCTGGCCACCGCCAAGAGCGGCAGTGAGAGAAGCGACGGCCGCAAGCCAGAAGACCCAGCTGTGAATGACAACGAGTGTCAGCGATGTGAAGGGACACCAATTGGCGGGCGACGTGCACTCACGTCAAGGCAATCCAGGCAAGATGACTGGCAATGCTAGCTACGAAACTGAGGAAGGCAGTGAAGAAGGCGGCCTGGGAGCGGAATAAAGCGTATGTCAGTAGCTGAAGACGCATCGAACAGATCGTACGGTTTTAAGCCGGCATGGCACTTAAATATTGTAAATTGAGATTTCACTCACAATGTAGGCAGCGGAGAAGAAGACAGTCCACCATGAGACAAAGACAAGGAACTTGAGTCGGTCCCGGTAAGAGTTGGAGGGGTACGTGTCGTGGCTGCGGGAGTATTGGTATCGGTTGTCAGCGAACATATCGGCGGTGAGGGATTGTAGCATTGATTGAGGCCAGTGATCGATACAACGAGTGGATGACGAATGACACTTACTCGTTGAATCGGGATACTATTAATTGAGAGTGTCATCAAGGCAATTTGACGTCAGCTGGCTGCCATGCCTTTGAGTGGTTGGATTGCATTCCTTGCATCGTTTATAGCTCCTTTCCTCGACCAGAACAACGTCGACGGGGGACCAAACCAGGTGATTCGGTGCTGATCGAGAGGAGAAGAGCAAGATACGATGCACGGAGGATAGCGGTTTGAAATAACTCACCGAGCCAGGCGGTGATACATCCCTCAATGAGGGCGAAGAAAAGCAAAAGACCGAAAGCGATCGGGTGTCCTCGTCGGATGTGGGGGCCCTGTGCCGTTTAATATTGATTGAGCGGTGCAGGACGCAGGCGATAGAGTAGGCGATTTGAGGTTGAGTGTTACGGTAGATGAGATAACACAGAGGTTGTGAGGGTACGATGATCGTTGGAAGAGGGCGAAAGCGGGCGGCAAAATAGCGAAAGGGTGATTGGTATGATTGTGAATCATAATCATTCCGTCAGCTTCGCTCGGCATGCATACTGACACCGTAAAGCCACCATTCGATGCGAGTACCAAGCTCCCCCAACGATCGATACACGTCCCTCCTACGGCGCTGATCGCTGTCGCTCACCCCTCAACTGGGATACATGAATCGAGAACACTCCACACTCACAGCGTCAACCATTGTGATGATGTTCTAGGATATGTTTCCTGGGGTGGTTCAAGCGATCGTATGTATCGATGATGATGTCGATGTAGATGGAGATGATAGTTGATGATTTGAAGGATGCAAGCAAGCAAGATCAATGAAAGACAGTTGATAGAAGAGGGTTAAAGTGGAATGTGTAATGTGGAATGTCTGAGTCTGAAAAGCACCAGTCACTGGTGACCACTCACCACTCAAGTCAACGTCGGCCCACTTTGACTCTTCACCTTGTTCCTTGTAATACCATACCGGTTTGGGTCAAAATCAACAGTCCTGTAATAATGACCGACGTCATCGCTCATCACCGTAGCGTGGTCTCTTCCCGGGTTCTTTACGTAAATCAATGGGAATGGCTAGGCCGTAACTTCATAACTTCGCTTGGCGGGAAGCTGCGGCAAACCCCGAGTCTCGCCTCGCCTCGGTATGGTGACGTCCTTGTTCGTACTTTTCCTGTGGGTGCAGTCCTTACTGGCACCGATCATCATCGTCGTCACGTCGTCATGCTCGTTCAGTCTGTCCACCGTCGCTCCTCGTCAACGAAAGCTGTTGAGATGAGATACATCCCATTTCTATGCATGGCATGTCTGGGTGGTACGCAGCTTTCGTGAGCGAATCTGCTTTTGACTAAAATGCAACTATGATATGATATGACAAGATTGTAGGTATCATGATGCTATGTATATATATGTATATATATGATGCTGCTCTTGGTTGTCGTTACTTGGACCACTTGTAAGATTACGCTAAACCGGACCTCGGTTCTTTCCACATTGATTCGTGATATGGAATAGTCTCTGAGGGGTTGGCCCCCCTCTTTCCTTTCGCTCGACGCCCGACGCCCGGACCTGGATCTGCTATGCTATGCTATACTCGCCGTGCGCCGATATGAACCCTCAGATCTCACATTGTTTAGTTGCGCCCCGAGCTGAGTGCCTGACGGGCCCTTGACGCATGCGAGATCGCACGAGCGACCGATCGCTTGATTCTCCCCCGTTTCACCTTTGCAGAAGTCGGATTGGCCGCCGTGCTCTCCGATGATGATAGATCCGATGACAAAACTGGCTTGTCTTCCGCATTGCTACCGCCAGCTCCGAACGGCCGGTACTCCCTTTCAAATTCCCTCTCAAACTTCATCCTCCTCTTGCCCTTGGGTCGAGTCGCTTTCGGCCCCAAGAACGCATTCGTGATGTGGCTTCTCAATCTCGAGCTGAGCCTCGTAGTCCTTCTCAATGAACGGGGTCTGGCCTTGTCGTCCGCAAGGAGCATCTGCCTTGCCATCTCCAGAATCTCTTCGTCCTCTTTCCTGATCCCCAGCTCTTCCTCGCTCAGCTCGCGTCCGATCAATCCATATAGAGTCATCGCCTTGTTCCTGTTGCGAGGATCCCGATCGGCGATAATCTGTCGGCGTCCGGTAGCAGGAGGGTAGGGAGCGAAACCAAGCGCTTTACGCTGGTAGTTCTTGATCTTTCGCACGATCCGACGAGAGATTGGGTTGAGCGCATCGCCGTGTCGCTTGAACAGTTCGAGTGTTGATCGGAAATCGCCGACGCCACCAAGAGCGGAACCGGCGACGTTGACAGCTTGTCGATCCAGTCGGACATCCAGATCTTTCAGATCCGTATGACACATATGAGCCGCCTCGAACCAGTGACCACAGCGATGCAGAGCTTGTATGGTCGCTGTCACGACTCGAAGACTCGGCTTGTCGTTGAGACCTTTAGCCTTCGAGTTCGAACCAGCGTTGGCGATGCAGAGGGTCTTGATGCGTCGATATGCCTGTAAGACGACTTTCGGTCTTTGAGCCTTTCCAGCAGCGACGAGAAGAGTAAAGAGCATCGACTCGTCTACTGCTACGCCGACCTGATCGGCAAGGAACAGCAGATCTTTCGCTTGATTGATGTGCCCCGCGTCCGAATATCCTTTCATCAAACTCAAGACGTGTTGTGCGTTTGGCTTGAAACCCCTAGCGAGCATCGCGTTCCAGATAACTCTGGCAGAAGGTAGGTCCCCAACCGTGGAAGCCATCATCGCATCGTATCGGAGTCGGTTGATGAGCGATTCAGATGTACCGCGTGATCCGGATGCCTCGAGCTGGCTGATCATGCTGCGCAGAACGCGTTCGTATCGCTCAGTGAACCGCAAGCCAGCTGAAGGGGAAAATGTGTTCTCGGATTCCGCTTCCCGCAGAACCAGTTCAGGAGCTGAAGTGTTAGAAACGAGTCGAGGTCGAGGTTGAGTTGTATGAATAGAGCGACGCAGCCGCGAGGTACGCCTACTCAGAACCCTGCTATCGGCGACCACGGCGTCGGCGATAAGGCCGTCCACAACAGCTGGCGAGCACTTGAGATGAGTGTGTCGCAAGATCCGATTGACGAGAATGGCTAATTCTAGGGGAGTATGTTCGACGTGGTACCGAATATAATCAACCAAGATCTTGAGCGTGAAGTTGTCCGGGGTGACCTCATGCTTGTGGTACAGAGACAACGCCTGACTCAGCCCCCGTAGTCCTCTTCGACGCGATAATTCCCCGGTGAGAAAATTGAGAGATTGAAGACCCGGTTTTACACCATCCGGCAAGTTCCAAGCATCTTCTACCTCCAGCGCCTCCGACCCAGGTCCAGGTGCACCGAGCATCATTGCAGCCACATCGAGCAACCCGTATCTCGCCATCCCTTGGACTACCGTCGAGATCATCTCATCGTCAATCCTGGCACCAGCCTTCATTGTAAGCCAGACCGCTTTCAGACGTTCCAAATCGCCAGACGCGACCGCAAGCTTCATGACGAGTATTCCAGTCTTCTGCGAAGCCTCGACGTCGCCCGGACCTTCCACTCCCAGATGTGTCAAATCGAACTTGCTCAGCAGGTTTCCAATGCCTCGGATTTCGTTTGATTGCAGCCGCAATCTTATCAGCGCATTGAGCAATCGATTGCTCAGTGGCAATTCCAACCTTTCGATATCGTTCAGAACTCTCTGTTCTAGATTGACATCCCGTCCTAATACCGTGTATCCCTTGAGGATTGCAAGTTGCTGTCGGACCGGGTCTATCACTCCCGATTCATCCGCTTGTCGAACCACGGCCCTAGCGCTAGGTAGATCGCCCAATTCTAGTAAGGCTTGCGTTAGATGATTGAACGCGTCGGCTGTAGGGGACAAGTTGCACAGGTCGTATAGCTCGAATATCCGCGGGATTTTCGAGGCCTGGTGAATACCAAAATGGGCTTGCATGTAGTAGGCGATCAAGTCGGGTGTGTAGAGCCGATGAGGGAAATTCGCGGGGGAGAATATATCTGCGATCAATCGCCATTGCCTGTTGGCGACCATATCTCTCGCGATCCCTTCGACGTACAACGGCGGATGGACATGAGTATCGCTGGCAAGTTGGGCGCGAAGTCTCTCTTGGAAGACGAATTTGGC
This sequence comes from Kwoniella heveanensis BCC8398, assembly GCA_000507405.3. Lineage (NCBI taxonomy): Eukaryota > Fungi > Basidiomycota > Tremellomycetes > Tremellales > Cryptococcaceae > Kwoniella > Kwoniella heveanensis. Next base: position 24,425 of record KV700145.1, on the reverse strand, counting down.
GAATCGGGGGGCTCCGAGCTTGTAGCATAGATAGATGAAGTGCCGAGAAATCTTGGTGTGGAAATATGCGCCGGCATGGTGATCGTGTGTTTTGGGCTCGGAGGGCAAGGCGAAGAGGATTGCGCGCAAGATTCGTAGTGATTTGGTGACATCTTCCACGTCGAGTCGATCGAGAACAGCAGGAGTCTCTCTTGTCACCTTCCTCAGTCTATATATCAGATCTCTCACTTCACTATGTCCTAGCGCACTGAATCTGTCTTGAGGCATCTTCTGCAAAGTGAGTAGCGCAAGCAACGGCTGAGATTGAGCTAGACCCCGAAACGTCTCGAGAGGTGGCAGAGGCGAAGGAGGGAGCGAAGAGAGGTCGAACGTCTGTAGCCATGAATCCAGTTGCTCGGCTGCGGGTTGTCGGGTTGAGGTGGACGAATCGAAGGTAAGATCATCTTGGAATTCTGGAGTACGAGTATGCCGCCGTCGATCGATGTTTTGTGCCTCAGCTGACAGTGGATGCAGAGGTTCAATCGCGCTGTTGTGTTGTATCCTTCCAGGTTCGGCATCGTCACCGCCATACGAGCGAGACCGCGAGCGATTGTGAAATTCGTCGTATCTCCCTCCTTCTTCGGCTAGGGCGTAAGCAGCCGATGTTTTAGATCCAGAAGATATCCTCCGCTCTGCTCCGCCCACTACACTCGTCCTTGTCCCGCTTCTCCGTGTAGACTCAGAATGCACCGATCGCGACGACGATCCATTCCATAGCAGGGAAGGTGATGGAGTGGAGGAAGAAGGGGTGGTAGCATGATGAGGGCAGGATGCCGATGCTCGAAGTAGAGCCTGACGCGATGATTCTGCCGGCAGAGCAGGAGGAAAAGGTGGGAACGACGGTGCCAGACGCCTCGCACAGGCCTGACGAGCCGTGTTGAGCATCTGGACTGAAAAGGAGAGGGAATATGGGAGCTTATAACCTGCTCGTCGATGAGAGAGACATCAAGTCAGCAAGGTTCAGCCAATGACAGGGGAGGCAATTGGCGAAAGGCGGCCGACTCACAAGACGCAGGCAAGCATGAGTGAACAGCACGTATCGTGTTCGAGCAATGTAGAGGCAGCACAGTCTCTAGGTAGTAGGTGTAGTAGCTGGACAAGTCGAAGGGTATAATGCAGCTAGTTTATGATGGATCGAGCGATGCAGTTCGTCTAAGTCACTTTGGGATGTGTTTTCGGTACAACGTTAGGAGCAGCTCGGAAATTCCAGGTTGAGAAGCGCATGCTTGAGATTTGCTGCAAGTTAGCTTTGATTTCGTTGGATGGGGGGTGGAATGGGAATAAATTACGTAAACAACTTTGCACTGGACAGTTGTCGGCGAACGCCAAAACCAAACGAATGATCTCTGACGACGTCTGAGGCAGGCCGAAGGACCGAAAGATAACGAGTCATACAGGAAATATCATGATCGACGTAGACATATAGTGCAGGTTCTTGTCGGTCACTTTGCCTGTCACAACGCAGCCTTTGCGATCCAGTCACTCTAGCCCGAGCGTGTCTATTGCATAGATAGTACCGAACAACTAGCACCTGTTTCCCAAGGCTCAGCTTTCGGCAGTTACATACCATCAGTAGGATCAATCGGCTGCGAGGGACAAGATACACAATGAGCACGAACATCCTCAAGCTCCCCGCTGAGGAGGCGGAGATTCCTTTCTCCATCCTCGACACGGATCTGTACAAAGTATGTCCTGCTTGTCTAGTTCCTCTCGTGCGTCCTGTCCATGGACACTCTGATGGACCTCCTCATCTCGCTGGCCGGGGCGCATACACCGGCGCATGAAGAGCCGAGGCAGGGTGATGCTGATGATATTTTTTCTTCTGGGTCGCTCCTGCGTCGGGAATCCGTGATCAGCTCACGATGCAGAATGCTGTGCTGCACCACTTCTATGACGCTCAAGTTGTCATCCGCTTCACTAATCGAAGCCCGCAGATGCTGTTCAACAAGGCATGCTTTGACTGGGTCCAAGAACGCGTGAACCGTGAGTCTAATATAACCACACTGACATCGTCCTCTCCGTTCATCTGTTGGGTTAGCTGATCATCTCCGTAATTCGCCTGTTTAGGACTGTCCGAGCTCCAACTGACCCCCGAAGAGCGTCAAGCCCTCTCGAGATCATACCCCTACTTCTCCGATAAATACCTAGATTATCTGCAATCCATGCGCCTGAACCCCGTCAATCAGGTCAAGCTGTCTTTTCACCCTCAGTCAGACAATGGGCAACTCGGAGAGATTGGATGTGAAATACAGGGGCCGTGGAGGGATACGATCTTGTATGAGGTGCCTATCATGTCTATTCGTGAGTGCGGCCCACCCATGCTGTATTTAAAGTAGTCGTACCAACGATTTATTATCACCTGTGCTGACGTACACTGTCCCCATAGTCAGCGAGGGCTACTTCAAGTTCGTAGACACCGATTGGAACATGGATGGACAACTAGGTTCGTTAAGCTCTTGTTTGCTACTTGGTCTCATCAGCTGATTAGCGCGTCTCGCAAATCCATTTCCCGCTCGATGGGGGGATAGCTCGCTGACTAATTTGCCTTTCATTGTTGATCAATCATTTCGCAGAACTGGCCAAGCAAAAAGCTCTCGATCTGTTATCACCCCCTGCACCGACAACACCATTGATATTCTCCGAATTTGGAACGAGAAGAAGAAGAAGTTTCCACACCCAGGATGTGGTCATTCGTGGACTCATCGAAGGCTTCAATGAGTGGAAGAGCAAGGGTGGCACCGGTGGCCTCTTGGCAGGAACCAGCAATGTAAGTGCTCTCACTAGGCAATTTCATCCACAGTAAGATACTGCTCATGATTTACTGGCTGTCTGAACTAGCTTCCATCGCCAGCACCGTTTATGGCTGATACCCCTTTGGAATCACCCATTTAGGTATATCTCGCTCTGAAGTATGGCCTGAAACCTGCTGGCACGATTGCACACGAATGGATCATGGCTATCGGCGCAACATATGGATACAAGGGGGCTAACGGACGAGCCATGGACATGTGGGAAGAAGGTGAGTAGTGTTACTTGTGCCGGCCATATCTGAGCGTTCTCTCATACCAAAATCAAGTCACTGCTTCAGCTTCACTTGCTAAGTGGATGACAAGATACTGACGACTCGCTGTCATTCACACAGTGTACCCACCTGGACCGAATGGTGCACCTTTAACAATGTTGACGGACACCTATACCGCTCAAGCATTCTTCGCGGACTTCATCTCCTCACCGACCCGTGCTGCACGTTGGTCAACATTACGACAAGACTCGGGCGACCCGTTCAGATTTGTGAAAGACGCCAAAGAAGCTTGGAAGGCTATTGAAGATGAAACGGGAAGTCAGACAGTGGACGACAACGGGAAGAGAGTGGTAGCGAAGGGGAAGAGGGTGATCTTCAGTGATGGATTGGACGTGGAGAAAGCCATTGAGCTGCAGAAGGGTTGCGATGAGATTGGCATTGCTGGTGAGCGCCCAATCGCGACATTCAGGATATCCTGGAAGGATCTGATCGAACTTGCTCTCCGTCACCTCTTCCACAGCATCATTCGGTATCGGCACTTTCCTCACAAACGACTTCCGGAAGGCGTCCAATCCCTCGCAAGTATCAAAGCCGCTCAACATTGTCATCAAGCTCAACCAGATCAACGGCAAGGATTGCGTCAAGCTGTCCGATGATAAAGGAAAGGTGAGCGACTGATACCTTTTCCCTCTACAGCTGAGTCATTGTTGCAGGGTGTAGTGCGATTCGGGCAGGGACTGACTGAGCTTGGTTTATGGGTCATCACTCGCAGTATACCGGTAATGTGGAAGAGGTGAAGCGTGCACAGCGCGAGCTGGGATTGCCTGCCGATCACGAGGAGAAGAGGCGAGGTTAAAAGAATCTCTGACCAGGTCACTTACCGAGGTTGGGCCGCGGAAGGACAAATCGTGCTCACGGTCTCAGCCGGTATCTCACAGACCCTTGCGTACCAAATATATAGCTCATAGATGTGTCGATCTCGTAGTTCATCAATTCATACTAGATATTCAGGCAATGAAACCTGGTTGTATAGATTAGTTGTCTCTGGAAGAAGCGAGGAGGCATCGCATGTTGTCCACGTGGTGAAACTGTTTTTGTTTTTACCTTTGACGCGTCGAAAGTGCTATCGCGAGTAGCCGACGGAGGGACGTCCAGGTCAATTCATGTTTCATGTTTCGTGATTCAGATAGCGATCATACGCTTGACATTCAGCATCACATTCTTTCTGTATCTCTGTATCACGATCGATCCTGTTGTTCTCCACGCCAATCACAGTTCGACGGAGAGGTCCTAGAAGGGGTGAGAATAACCGTCTGAGGCTATGCTGCCGTCGGTTCGACCCAGTCAAGAGAGCGTACTGTACGCTCGGAGGGAGCCCCATCATCACACCACACGCGGTACACAGTCGCCTCCTCGCACGGACATCGTGATTGACGTACCATCAGACGACCGACAAGTCAGTAGTACTTCTTCGCACTCGCCTCACCTTTGAAGATTCCGTACCACCATCTTACATCTACCAGCTATAGCTGAGAAAAACGAATCATCAGACCTCGTACGCCCACAACCAGTATACCGCCTTACTACTCCTCGTATACGCTCAACTAATCACCGAGCATCGCTGCACTGATATTCATCAGGTCATCGGCGTGGAGCACTCGCGCTCGAGTAGATGCGCAGCAGGCGTCCATTTCCGCATCACGGCCATATGCCCCTCAGCAACTAAACGACATCTTATATAACCCCAGACGGAACGAGCTCAGCAAGCATCCACGATGGCAGCGGCAGTAGCGCTCTCCAACTACCAGCTAGGCGACATCCTAGGCCGCGGGGCCAGTGGGTCCGTCTATCGAGCGCTGAATTTCTTGACTGGCGAAACAGTCGCCATCAAGTCCATTTCCCTCTTGTCGCTCCCGCCATCTAGTCTACCGGATATCATGTCTGAGATCGACTTGCTGAAGAATCTGAATCACCCAAATATTGTCAAATATAAAGGTTTCGCACGGGACAAGGAGAATTTGTTTATTGTTCTGGAGTATTGCGAAAACGGGTCGTTGCAGACTATCTTGAAAAAGTTTGGCAAGTTCCCAGAGAGCTTGGTCTCGGTTTATATCAGCCAAGTTCTACAAGGTCTGATATATCTCCACGAGCAAGGTGTGATACACCGCGACATCAAGGGAGCGAACATCCTCACCAACAAAGACGGCTCGGTCAAGCTGGCCGATTTTGGCGTCTCGTCACGTTCGACCACTCAACCAACTCTCGGGGGAGGTGTCACAGGAGGAGGAAGAAGCGGGAGCGGTGGGTCAGGAGGTAGTCTCGGAAGTGTCAATGGAGGGAGATGCGAGAGAGACGATAATGAAGTTGTCGGATCACCGTACTGGATGGCGCCCGAGGTGATAGAACAGTCAGGAGCGAGTACGGCGAGTGACATATGGAGTGTTGGTTGCGTAGTGGTGGAGCTGCTTGAAGGCAAACCGCCGTACGGGGATCTGGCGCCGATGCAGGCGCTTTGGAGGATCGTGCAGGACGAGAGCATGAAGATACCAGACGGGGCGAGTCCAGTGAGTTAATAGCGTTTCCTCTTGTCTGTCTTTCTGTTTGTCGGTTGGTCACTCTCAGACGCAGGAATGACGATATTATCTTCATGCAGATCGTCAAAGATTTCCTTTACCACTGTTTCCAGAAAGACCCTAACCTTCGAGTCAGCGCCAAGAAGCTCCTTCGCCATCCATGGATGCTGAGTGTGAAGAAATCCGTCGAGCCTCCCTCACTACCACCTCAGATCCGACCACAATCACGATCGCAATCGAGAGCTAGCTCCATACGGATCGCTGGCAATGACAAAGAGGGTGGACAGAACCTATCTGCTGGACAGAGTGATCGGTCCACGCAATCAAATGGAGCGGGAAATACGACCGGAAGTGGTCATGGAAATGCGAGTAAGAACAAGGAGACAATAGGGAAAAGTGGAACGACGGATGGTGGGACGGTAAGGGCGAAGAAGCCGATGACTGTTTACGACGAGGCTGTTCAACGGGTCCAAGAATGGAATGAGGCATTGAATGGTGAGCGGAATGGTTATCGAGGATTTCTTCTTGCTAGAGTCACATTGTTCAGTATCAACGTCACCCAAGACAGAGCGCTAACAAAAGCCTTGTTGTATGGCAGCTTCGCCAAAAGCCCTAGGGACCATGCGCCGTTTGCCTCTTCCTCAACCCAGGCAGAGATCAGCATCAAACGTCCGCCAACGGGGCGAATCAAACGGACCACTAGGCCAAGGTCTTTTCGCCCTCCCGTCCAGGTCCTCGGGCGAAGGTCTAGCTTCACATCTCACTCCTGGACCAACAAATGGTCCCGTACAGCCTGGATTGCTGGGGAAGAACCTACATGTAAGCGATGTCTTGAACAGGGCGAAGGAGAGCGAGGAAGCTGGAGAGAGCTGGGACGATGATTTCGCTAGCGATATCACGTTGTCAAAGAAGCTTGGACGTGAGTTTTGCGTTGGGCTTCAGGTCTTCCACCCGTTGATAAAGCTGATCGTGCTTTTCTACTTGCTTAGACCGCCGAGAGGAATCAGCAGTTAGCGAAGACCTGAATCAGAAGACACTTCGACCATCAAAGCCTGCATCATCCATGGCTACTATCGTTCCATCTCTGCCTCAAGTACCGTCGTCCTCAAAGATCAACCAACAAAGAATATCAGCCTCGTCGGGACAGGTGGAAGATTGGTCAGATATCGGATTAGGAGAAGGCGATGAAGGGATTGAGTCCAAGCTGGCCAGTTTGAAGGTACGCTACTGGGACTCTAAAGGATTTCATTCCTCGAGCTGCGTTCAGCGGACGATCTGACAGTTTTATGTGCTGGCTTTCATTCGCCCCAAACAGCTCAAGATTCACGGCCGAAAGGGTCTTATGCACCCAGACGATATTCGCAAAGTCCCCTTGTCTCCCGATCTTGCCAAACCGACGCCGTTGAGCTCAGCTCAACTTTCCAGATCACTTTCAACTCCCTCGAAACCGACTACGTCATTACCTTTAACCACACCCTCTTCGTCTTTACCTGTTCCTGCGTCTCCATCGCCCAGGAATCAAGCCCGTTCGCCGCCTTCTTCCAGGCAAAATTCGCTTAGAGGGAAGGGCTCCGGAGCTGGTACACCGGGATCGACGATCACTGGAGAGAATGACAGTCTGGTGGAGATGGAATTGAACAAGTATACAGAGAAAGAAGAAGAAGATTACGAAGACATCTTTGGAGGCCAGCCGCATGCTAGTGGTTAGTGCAGTGCCTCGGTGAAGGCCGTCGTATGCTCGATGACATTGCTGATACGTTCAAATAGGCTCGAGGCAGGCCCAATCGCTTCAGCTCACTCGACGGTCCAACAAATCTTGGATATCGGATGGCGATGACGAAGACCTCGATCCGTTCGCTGAGATTGATGACGGTTTCGATACCGAAGATCTCGAGGCAAATCTTCTGCGAGACAAGCGAGCCACCTTGTGCGCTAACGTCAATAAGCTGGTGGATGGGTTGGTGCCACACGCTTCACATGGAAATCTTAAAGATGGGTGCGATGAATTAGTACGTGTCTACACCGTGGTACCCTAAACATTGTATCAGGTGGCTAACAGACGTTGTCTAAAATTGTGTGATCTAGTTATCGCTGCTCGAAAATACGCCGCCTGAGATGGGACTCGAAGCACATTTCGTGTCCCAACATGGTCTACTGGCGTGAGTGCCAGTAACCTTGACGGCTGTCATCTGTTCATCTGAAGATGCTGACTCCTCGCGCTCTACAGTGTGCTGGAAGTGCTGGAGTCCCGGTTGAGCCGAGAAGTTGCCGTTCGTCTCCTCAAGATCGTGAATCTGGTACGCTTTGATCAGTTAAACAAGAAAATAGTAGTATCGGCTGATCAGGTTGTCGTAGATTGTTACATCTGACGTCGAAATGCTCGAGTCGTTCTGTCTCATCGGCGGTATCCCGGTAATCATTGTGCGTGTGCCTGAGAAGACTCTGCATCGAGAAGCTTATCACCGGATATGAAGCTGATCCTGCGATTGCTTAGCCATTCACATCAAAACGACACTCGCTGGAGACAAGGCTGGAAGCTTCGACTTTCATTCAGCAGCTCACCAGGTCAGCCTTGACCCTGCAAATGTTCATCTCGTAAGTGACCTTACTCTGTCTTCTGCACGATACAACAAATCAGGTAGACTGGTGGCTTACATCTCTCATGAACCAATAGCTGCCGAGGTCTTCGTATTCTGGTTGAATTACTGGACGAAGACTACGCGCTCAACAAAACCCTCATCCTCTCTTCACTCGAAGGCATCTCATCAGTATTTGAGCTTCAGTCTCCGACGCCTCGAAATGATTTCTGCCGGATGTTCGTTCGAGAAGGTATCCTCGACCCCCTCTCGACGGCTCTGCTGTCGATATTGGAAGACGAAGAGCTGAACCCTAAGAATGGGTCAGACGATGACAATGATACTGGCGAAGGCGAAGTGGGGCAATCGATCAATACGCTCCTTCTGTTCTGTCAAGTGGCACAAGCGGACTCAAGGGTGCGAGATGCGTTTGCCAGCAGGACGATCATGATCCGTAAGTGATGCTCTGTACCTACTGTCCCCTTGTCGTCCCATGTACTATACGGTCCGGATAAAATATGTATCAGAGGAAGTATCAGCTGACAATGATCGTTAAACGCGATCCAGGTCTGCTCAAAGCGTGCGATCTTCTGCCTCGGAAACTGCTTGTAACAGCCATCAAAGCTATCAAACACCTCTCGACATCTCCCCAGCTCATCGAGATCCTGCAAAATTCAAACGCCATGGAGATATTGGTTGGCCTGTTGGGCAAATGCATCAAGGGTGTACATGCGAACGTAAGCGGAACATCATCCACAATGAGGGGCATGAGCTGACCCTCGTACCATCCTTTGAACAGGAGATCTGTTCCCATATTTTCCAGACGATATACAGCATGACACGACTGTCCAAGTCGCGTCAAGAAGAAGCAGCTTCAAGCGGTATCATACCTTTGCTGAAGAAGGTCATCATGAACAAGTCACCGCTCAAGCAGTTCGCCCTGCCTATTCTTTGTGACCTTGCGAACGCGGGGAAAGGGAGTAGGCGGTTGTTGTGGAAATACGATGGGCTAAGCTGTGAGTGAGAATGCCCATCTGTCCCAGACGAAGACAGACCGAATGTCGTTGAGGATTCCACCAGCTAAACGCTCTATACATCTAACCTCCCTGCAGTGTACCTGGACCTGCTGCAAGATCCATATTGGCAAGTAAGCGCCCTCGACGCGATCTTAGCATGGTGAGTTGCGTGAAGACTGTACAGACGCTTGAATTCCCATGCTCGAGTACGACGAAGTCCCAAGCTGAGTCTGTATGGCTCAAAATGGATACAGGATGCAAGACGAGACTGCCCGTGTAGAGGATGTCTTACTCGACAAGTTGGCGTCGGATTCTTTGGTGAAATGCTTCGTTCACGCGTCAGGCGTTTCTTTCGAGGGTATTCTGGATCCGTGAGCGCACCATTTTTTCAACCGTCTCGTACGGTGTCGTTCGGCTCATGAGGTCTTTGTAACATGGTCTGGACTATCTTTGACACTGATCTATGCGCGAATTGTCACTCTCAGCTTCCTGAAGATTCTCAGACTTTCCACGTCTTTGACAGCTTCCATCTCCCACGCACCCTTCTACTCGCGCCTCGCCGATACCCTCGAACGATCCACCAAAGCAGTCATCAAGCTCCACCTCCTCCGGCTGACCCGAGTCGTCTGCGATGCACACCCTGATCGAGCGAGTCTCGTAGCTCGGTTCGGGCTCGTCGGGATCGTCGAGAAACTCAGCAGGCAGGACAATGCTGTTTTGGTGAGGGAACTCGCCAAGGAGGTGTTGCCTGGGCTGTTATTCGGGAGTGACGTGCCAGACCCGCTAGCGTTGGCTGCTGCGGCTGCCGATGGCGTAGCTGGCAAAGATGAGGAACCCGGAAATTACACTCTGTCTGCCGCCCATCGAACTCAGCGAGGAGATCAGCTCAGCAAGTATGCGGGCTCTGAAGTCGGTGAGATGGAAAGCGGGGGAAGAGGGACGATACGAAGAACCATGTCTGAAAACGTAGTTTCCGACGTGCTGGACCGACAATACGGACGGGAGCGACAGCGAGACCGAGAACGGGACCCTGTCCGCAGCGGCGGCGAGAGGGAACGGAGAGAAGCGCCCACTTGGACTTCGACGGTCCGTGGAGGTCCAGCTATCGGCAGCGATAGTGATACCCCTCAGCCCCTGCCTCCTGGAAGGGGCACCACCATACTGCCTAGATCTTCGACAGCGTCAACATCGACGACCGTTCGAGGGGGCACAAGCGCTGTGGTGGACAGACATGCTCAGAGGGCTTCATTATCCGTCTCTCGGGGTGCATCATCTTCGTTGACCTCGAACTCGGCCTCAGGATCAAGAGGAGAAGCAGACAGGCGGTCGATGCCTCCTCCGCCTCTGCCACCTACTACCATCGCCCGAACCCAAAGACAAAGCGTTCAACAATCGTCCACACCCTCGGCTATAGCTACGGCTACAGACTTGCCCGTATCTCTAATTCCGATAGCGCCAGGGCCAGGAGAAGGACAAGACGGAGTGGCAGGACATGCTCCGGCTCCGGCTCCGGCTCCTGGGGAGAGGCCGAAGCATAAGCGGAAGATCTCGAGGAATCAGCTGAGGTGGGCGAACCTGCGTGTTTCTTTCATTTGCTGTTCTCGATACTGATACTCAGATGCCGTATCATCTTGCGTAAAACTCACAGGGAAGTCCAATGGCAGACGGATGAGAATGGCAAAGTCCGGAGCGTACGGACTCCTGCGAAACTAGCTGGATATACGGTCGAGTGAAGATCAAGCGGGGGGGGGAGCGCGGAGCAATTGATCGTCTGAACCTAACTTACATGGATGCTTTGAGAGCTTTACACTAGTACCATAACATACATACACATATTCCTATTCCCAGCACTTGATATATATACGAAAGCGATACGATAGGCTGCTCGCTGTCCATACTGCTTCTGCTCACTGTCCTTGTCTTTTGTCTCTGATCATATTTTTGTTGCACTTACTCGTTCACATTGCATTATGTGCGTAGGCATTATGGCAGCTTCGTAAGCCAGGTTGGGATGGGTATGAGCTGGATGCATATGCATTGCTTCTATATACAGCTCGTCTCTCTCTCTCTGTGCTGCATTGACGTTGTCATCAAACCATGGGCATGGATGCTTGCGCCGAATGATCTGATGAGGACAACCCGAACGTGACTGATGTGGGTTGATTCTTCTCCTTGCGCTGTGCTGTGCGCTACGCCACGCTTACGGACTGAGCCTCTTGGGGTCTCGAGGGAACAGCGACGCTCTCCTGATATTACCCAACTTCAAGAACAGCATGACCACTCTTTCCAAGCCAATACCACCACCACCATGGGGCGGTGCGCCAAGCTTGAACGCGTCCAAATACCCACTCATCGAGCTCGGGTCAATCCCCACCTTCTTCATCTGTTCAGCCAAGAACGTAGGATCGTGGATTCGCTGAGCACCCGAAAGAATCTCTTCGCCTCGCATAAAGAAGTCGTAAGAGTTTGATAGAGTTGGGTCGACGGGGTCAGGCATAGTGTAGAATGGTCGGATGGCCAAGGGGAACTTGTCGAGGATGAAATAGTCGGTCTTGTATTTCTCTCGGACGAGGCGGCCGAGGAACTTTTCGTTCTCGGTGCTGTGCGGTGGGTAACAAGAAAAAAAAAACGGTCAGCGTGTGTTGCTCACAGCTTGTGCCCATCATCCATCTATCAAGTGCCATATGAGGCCTGTCGGATGATACGGGCTAAAGCTCAATCCCGAATTGAAGGGATGAGGATGCGCGAGACTCCGAGACCCCGTAAGATGGGTGGATGAGTTCAAACGAGCGAATCGTCTGGTCTCGCCAGGCCCACTTTTGACCCCCGCACCCCCAACTCACCTCATGTCGTCCATTTCGCCGATCGGGTTCCCCTCGCTATCAGTCGCGCCCGCCTCCCGAAGCATCTTCATACCCTCCTTGAATGGCAGCCTGAGCGTCTTCTCAAGGAACAAGAACTCCTCGCAAGGGAACTGCTTCCTGATCACCTCGATCTCGTGCGCGTGCTTCTCCTTCAGTCCCCTGAAGATGGCAAGCAACATCGAATCGAGTGTGTCGACCACTTCGTGGTAGTGCTCCTCGATCGCCATCTCGATATCGAGACCCGTGAACTCGGTCATGTGTCGGTGAGTGTTGGAGTCCTCGGCTCGGAAGACTGCAAAGAAGGATTGAATTGAGGATGTTAGCAGATGTCCACCACGCAACAACCTCACAGGATACGTTCTCTCTCTGGTCCCCGCTGAGACGGCAGTTTCTCGTCGCAGGAAAAAACTCTGCACATGAAGGGGAAGTATAAAGCTGAAAAGCCAGGAGCGTCACGCCCACGCACCAGGTCCAATCTCATACACCCTTTCAAAGTCTCCCGCAATGGCCATCTGCTTAGCAAGTTGAGGCGACTGCGCCAGGAAAGCAGTACCGTTGAAGTACGAGACCTTGAAGACGCTCGCGCCTGACTCGGTGGCCGCTCCCTGAAGCTTGGGCGAGTGGATCTCGATGAAGTTTTGTGAGTCGAGGTAGTTTCGGAAGTAGTGGCAGACGGCGGACTGCAATCTGAAGATGGCTTGGTTGGTGGGTGTCTGAGCGCGAGCGGTAGTATCATTAGTACCTGACGTATACTCAGCCATGATGGATTTACCGCAGCTGCTACTTACTCGAAGGTCCATCACTCGGTTGTCGAGTCGGGTGGGAAGGGCAACTCGAGAGAACTGAAGGTTTTCATCCCTCTCGGCCTGTGAGACAGAGGGGCAATCGGGGGTTAGCACACGTACACAAAAGAAGTGGAGAGAATTCGTTCCGCGCATCGGACTTCAAGAAAGCTGGATGAGGCTATGGACACTCACTCGCTCGAAGTCAGCCTCGGGTCTGGCGGCATCGTCAATTGAGAACGGCAAGGCTCCGACCTCTACAGCGGTGAAGAGCTGAGCGTCCGGAGGTAGATGACATACTTCAGCGTTTGTTTAACGATCAACTTTGCAATCCTATCGCATGGGGAAGGAGCGGACGGTCACAAGAACGTACCTTCTGGACTCCGACCTCGTAGTTGGTGATGGTGCAGCTCTTGACTTCGGCAGACTTGATCACACCCTCGACCAGCACGATGGTCTCGGTCTACATATGACACAATTGTCAGCTGGGGTATAGATCCTCGAGATCTCTAATAAATAGCTCACAGGGATAAGCTGGGCGTATTTCAACATCTGCTTGGAAACCTGGTGCTCGTCATTCTCCTTGGACAGGGCGAGGACACCTTGAAGGGTGTGGGTCTGTTGTCGGAATGCAAGGAAGACGAGCTTGGCACCTGTACGATGATACCGAGCCAAGACACACAAGTTAGCTTAAGCATATCGCATCCAATCCGATATGAATAGCTCACCCTGAGGTCGCATGTTGTGGAGTCGAGCTCGGAAGATGACTCGCTGGCCTACATGAGCCTCACTGAGCTCCTCGAACTTGATTCGGACTTGACCTATGATGACCCATACTCCATTGTCAGCTATTGAATGCCATCTGTCCCGTTTTCGCGAGGAAGACTCCAACGAGTGACTCACCATTCCTTTCCTGACTCTGATGCAGAGGTAGCTTCCCATAATTCTGCTTAGCATGATCCTCAGCCTCCTTGGCTTCTCTGGCCCTCTTCTCCTCCTCCTCTCGAGCGGCACGCTCGGCTGCCTTCCTAGCCTTCTCAGCCTCCTTTGCTCGCTTCTTGAGCTCGGACTTTGACGGCCCAGCAGCAACGTCGGCAGCGCCCTCAGCGGGGGCGGGAGCGGCAGCCGCAGCTTCGGCGGCAGTGTTGAAGGCCTGAGCTTGTTGGGGGACTGGCTCTGACATTTTGTGATGTGTATGTGATGGGTTAAGTTGTTATCATGTACGATATGGACGAGAGAACGGCAGCGAAGAGGATAGATTGGAGGAATCGTTGAACGGGAATATGCGAGTCATGACTTACTTTGTGAACTTCGGTTAAAGTGGAATGGGAAGAGGACATAGGAGTAAGGAAATGCCACGTCATAGTCGACAGTCAACTTGAATCACCCGGCTTAAGCCGTTATCACTCTCGCTTGAGCAGTGATCTGATCGACTCGAGGGTACTTTATAGTGAGTGACGCAGGGTCTCGCTTTGCTCCGACTATGCGGATGAGCAGTGGTGACTCTAAGACTCTTTCCAATCCAACATTTTCAGACCATAAATACCTGTCCTCCTTCACACCTTCTCCTCTGCTTCTTCTTCTTCAATCGCACAGACACAAGCCTCACCTCCTCAAAATGGCCGCTACTGCCCCCGAACAAGCTGGTACTTCCGCCGAAGTCCAACCTCGACAGCCCATCTGGTTGCGATGCGAGAAGAAGCCATTCGAACACCGATCAGCTTTGACCCCCACCACTGCCAAGACGCTCATCGACAACAACTTTGAGGTCTTTGTCGAGCGTGATCCTCAGCGAATCTTCGATGACGAGGAGTTTGAAGCGTGAGCTGCCTTCTTAACAAAGCTGTGTCCTTTCGCTACTGGTGATAGCTGACCCCTTTTTCGTCGTTGCTATAGCGTCGGATGTAAGCTCGTACCTAATAACGAGTGGCCCAGCGCTCCTGTTGAAGTCCCCATCATCGGTCTCAAGGAGCTTCCCGAGTCCACGTGAGTGCGCCTCTTTCCACTGGCTACTCTGATGCAAAGAGCCCACTGTCAGCACGAGCTCCGAACGACGTCAGCAAATAATATTACTGACGCCACATCTTTTCACAGCGACCCCCTCCCTCACACCCACATCCAGTTCGCCCATTGCTACAAGCAACAAGGCGGCTGGAACGATGTCCTCCGACGATTCGCTCAGGGCAAGGGAACATTGTATGACCTCGAGTTCCTTGAAGACCCCGAGTCCAAGCGACGAGTAGCCGCGTTCGGTTTCCACGCCGGTTTCGCGGGGGCCGCGGCTGGTGCTTTGGCCTTGGCCGCTCAGCAGAAGGAGGGAGGTAAGGGAACTCTTAAGGGTTTGAAGCCTTACAAGAACGAGGACGCCATGGTGTCACAGGTCTCAGAGGCCCTTGAGTCTGTCGAGGGCGGCAAGAAGAACGTCAAGGCGCTCGTTATCGGTGCTCTTGGTCGATGTGGAAGCGGTGCTGTAGACCTTTTCAGGAAGGCTGGATTGGCTGAGTGAGTCTACCTTGCTGCTATCATTTAACCGCAACGTCCTTTCGTACTGACTGCCTGTGTCGTCGTGCCCGTCGCAGAGAGAACATTGTCAAGTGGGACATGGCCGAGACTGCTAAGGGCGGCCCATTCCAGGAGATCCTCGATGGTGAGCTAGCGATTCCTCCTTGAGCATCGACGAACTAATTCAACATCCCATCATACGTATTCTATACTAAAACGGTCTTCGTTGTTGTTTTGATTCCCAGTCGACATCTTTGTCAACTGTATCTACCTCTCCAAGCCCATCCCCAAGTTCATCACCTCCGACTTCATTGCTCAGGCCGGTGACGCTCGACGATTGGCCGTCGTGGTCGACGTCTCATGCGACACCACCAACCCCCACAACCCCATCCCCATCTACGACATCAACACCACCTTCCCTGAACCCACTGTAGAGGTTGACACCAAAGGTGTTGGTCGACGATGTACCGTTGTGTCGATTGACCATTTGCCTACTCTTGTGAGTGCGGTTGCTTTGGTCACGAAGACCTGATGTTCTGTTAGTCCATCACTGCCGATGTACTGATATCTACACTCCCTATCTGTCCCTGCTAGCTCCCTCGAGAAGCTTCCGAGCAATTCTCGGCCGACCTCCTCCCCACTTTGCTCAAGCTCCCCGCCCGAGCGTCCGAGCCCGTCTGGACCAATGCCGAGAAGCTCTTCAAGCAGAAGCTGGAGGAGGCACGAGTCGAGGATGAGAAGCTTGGCATCAAGGCGTAGAAAACGCATCCCATGTATACATATGGAGGTTGAACGACTCTTCGACAGAGATCAAATGGCGTGCAGCGGCAGTCAAACATATGAAGATACAGGAACATTCTGTGCAAATAGACAAACAGGAGAGGAATCTCGAATATGGTGTAGTATACAGAACTATACAGTACAAAAACAGTCATCTTTGACGGTGCATGACTTGACAATCGGCAATCGGCAATCGATGCAAAGCACACCTCAACAGGATCATGTGCAACGTAATTCTCGGATAAGACTGGAACGTTCCGATCATATCCTCACACCCATAGATCCCTGCCCCGACCGCTCGTATCCCCCCTGCCTTTGGCCATGTCGGCCGTGGCAGTACACGTGGCCTGTCAGCCCCACCACATACTGCAGATCACCTCAATGTTCAGGCTTACCCACGAAAGCGAAGGATTGATCGGTCTTTTACATGCCATGAAAGGAAATCCATGTTTCCTTGCGAGAGAGTGATCGCTTCTGACCAGCAACACCAACATGAAAGGGCGAACAGAATATGCGACAAATGCGCTTCAAGTTATCCCAGCTCAAAGGATTGCGCCGATGCGAGTCAGGTTGACTCGAAATGCTTCGTCCGTTCACAATGGATGTCATAACCACTGCTCGTCGCGGACAAGTAGAAGCATACTATACAGTGTTCTCTCCTCGAGTGCTCTCTCATTGAGTCGTTGTACTAGTAATACTGTTTAAATGGGGTTGGAGGAGTGAATTCCCACACAAGACGGATACGCTTCCGCCTCATCCTGCATTTTCTAGTCTTGTCAACCGATATTCAAGTCTCCAACGGTAGTCTCCAACGGTACACATAACAACATCATTGCACGCGGGAATCCCCTACCCCGATATCGTTCGCTCGAAATGCCTCTCACCAAAGCCAATCTCTCACAGGGCTGGCAAGCGGATTCTTCCAACCGATCGCCTTCTACATCTCCCACTTCCGACAACTCACACAGCCTCCATCCCTCTCGAGACTCTCAAAGGGTCTCTGAGCCGACAGACGGTGCGAATGACCAGGATGAATACGACAATCGAGTTCCAGGCGTAGGCATTCCATCATCAGCCTCCAGAGCTACAGGGGCATCGCTTTTCCCTCACCCAGCCCAAGTTTCGGCTTGGATAGGCCAAGGAGGTTCGTCATGGGTTCCAAGCCAACTTGGCGGTTTGTCTATCGGGCCTGAGGGAACCTTCTCGTGGGCTGAGGGCACAGGCACATCGGATGCACGACACTCTTCTGGTGATGGGTCAAGGGAGACAAGGGAACCGCAAGCTTTCAAAGACACTGAGTTGTCGAAAAGCGCTGCCGCTGGCCTCCGCGACTCTGGGGAGAACAGCTCTGACTTGACCCTACCGAATGAATGATGCACTCGTCAGACAGCTAATCGAAGATGGTTCCTCGGTTCCATTCGCAGTGTACAAGGACGCCTGCGCATTCAACAAGGCAGCCACCGTCATACGACGGGAGTTTGCCAATCCCTGCAGTACGAGAGATATCTCTCAGCACGTCCACAAGGCATTTTCTGAGGCTAAGTGGATGAGCGTGCGTCACACGCTTGCTTCTGACCTCAAAGAATCTCTCACTGCGACGTACGATGAGTTGGGTCGCGCTAAAGAGATCATTGATGAGGATGTCATTGCGAGTGGCCGTGTGAGGACTGACCGCAGCGATGTCGACTTTGAGCCTTACGATGCTATCGATTCTCGCAAGCAAGCGTTCTTGAAGCGTTTGGACGATCAGGTCCAGATAGCCCGTGCTGGAGGAACCTCGCTTGGCACTCCGCCATCGCCCACCAGCATCCAGCCCCCTCTTCCTGCCTAAGCGGGGAGTCACCGGCCTTGGCCTCTGACATTCGGGGGCGTCCTTTCCGGTATGACTGGACATGCGGAGTATGATTCGTCTGACTCGGATGATTCGAGCCACGCATCCATTCGTGGTTAGATCAGTTCGTCACACCAGAATATTTGATTCGAAGTACTGTACTGTACATACATGCATCCATCATATGTGTTTCTAGATGATCGGCGAGTCACACACAGTACTCTATACACCATGCCCAATCTTGCTGCACCGACTGATCGCATGGAAGATGACAAATGGAGAAAGTCGCCCTCTGAAGGCCCCCTCCTCCTTTATACTGTGTGTATGTCTCCCCAAGTAGGCCTGAGTCGTGCCTTCTACTGTACGCATGAAGTCACCCAATACGCTTTCTGCACCGCCTTATGCTGCAAAGAATGAAAGGATGGTTCTGCACGATGTGCAGGACTCTGGAGTGCCACAAGGGACGGTGTGTTGAGAAGTACGCACGATAAGTACTGTATCCTTCTGCCAGAGCTTCTGAAGGCTCTTCGATCATGCATTCAATTGTATGATATCGATGAGTATACATCACTCTGCCGACACTCTTCTTCCACTTCGCCCATCTCTCGGCACAGTCTGTTAAATATGCCAATCCGAGAACTTGCTTCTCGCGTGACCACACATCTCAGCCGTAGGCGTGCGCCATCAACGTCCAACAATGACTCGTCAGCCACGTTAGCCGTCAGCGACTCTGGCCAGGGTGGTCCGGAGACAGTTACTCAGCCAGCTTCCAACACACCCTGCAACGTCAAGAAGACTTCCACCTCGGCTCAGACTCCAGAAGCGCTAGGAGAAGAAGATCCTGTCCTGTCAGCCGAAGTCGTGAGAGAGCTCACAGCGTCAGGTGAGCAATCACGAAACATAGTCAGCAATGGCTGAATATGAAAGAAAGAGCTTACGGTTGTCCTCGCCTTATCGTTCACTCGCCTTGTGCCCGCAGTTTACGCCGACGTGAAGGCACTGGACGATGCTCTCTACAGCATCCACGACCGGCCTCTTCGATACTCCCAAAATTTCCAAACGGCTTCGAAGAATTTGGAAGCGGCCAGAAATTGGACATCACAGACGAGCCAGGCTCCTACGCAAGTATCGAGGCTGAGATACCGATTCAGGCAGTCTTATAGCTTCCTGAAAGAAGCGGAACGACAGATCCAGTTCGTTCAAGACAGCGGTTTCAATTCCCTCTTTCTTGGCAAATACCTCTCACACAAGCATGTCGGAGATTGCCAGGATGACTTCACCAGAAGACTTGGTAGCGCTAGAGACGATGCGCTAGGTAAACCCTCGGGGGATAGCGGTACGGCTGGTGTCGCTCATGATGATGCCGGCGACCTCGCGGTGAGCCTAGGTACAGCCTGTACAGCGGTCCAATCAGAGTAGATCGATCTGTCTCGTGACATCTTCCTGTTGCCCATCACATCTATCATATCGTTAGACGTTTGCCAGTTGGAGTTTTCTATTTACCTGAATGCGCTAGTTGCCTTGCACAGCATGCGAAACTATGCCTCGCCCTCTGTTAGACGTCCTTTGTCCATGTAAAAGTCAACAGGCTAAGCTTCGGACACGCAGTCATCGTAGGCGATTCATCTCATGGGGTAGCCTTTGACGACGAACATCGCATGAGCGTACGGAGTATGATTGAAGGGAAACAATCCGTGCATGACGTGTGGCGCTTACGACAACACGTCTGAACGTACTTTGTGCTTCATGGTTCGGACTACCTTTGACATCGACCAGCCTTAACAAGGGTTGAAGCCACTGTCGGTCTAGAGGAGAGTCCTTCTTCGCAACTAGACTCACCATTGGTCAAAAAGTCTAGAGAATGGAGCGTGAGGAGCGCCAGTAACACTCTACAGTAGTAGCCTGAGTGATGTGTATAAGCCACACAAGCTGCTCGGAATTCAAGGTTGCTCTATCTCCTGTTGAGTCGTCACTCACGATCAAAATCCACTTTCACCATTCACCCATTCCACATCGACGTCACACATCAACATTTCCTAATCATTATCATAGCCACGATTCCAGTATGAGCTCTCGCGTCCGATCACGATCAGAAGGAGATACATCACCTTCCTCCAGCCACAGCACTGCAACAGGTGACTTCTCTCAGTGCTCCCAGGCTGCTGGCAATGCACCTTCTGGGCCCGGCGTCATTCCAGAAAACACGCCCACCGTCTCAAGCTATGTTGAAGGCCAAGTCGACACCACCACGAGGACGGGCGACCACCGATCGCATGATTCGGATCGTCCGCCGGGATACGTTGATTCCGTAGTGAGCGGTCTCGATAATTCCGTTTCCCAATTGAGTAGGATACAGGAAGCGTACGCCAAGCAGGGCACAGGTAACTCGTCTCCTCCTCCTCCAGGTTGTTGTAATTGAAGCTACATGTATTGACCTTTATTGTTCCCGGGCCATCTCGCCCGATACTTGTATAGTGTTATCGCACGCTCAATCCACGCTCTCAGACCTCATGCAATCAACGGACGACCGTTTTCGAAAGGCCAAAGCCTACACGAAGGTAGCCGATCTGTTGTCGGACTTTTCTCAGATTGGGCCGATGCACCCGTCTTTCGACGACGCTTGTCAGACCCTGATCACGGAGCTTGATGCGCTGGAGAACGGGCTGAATGCATCCACCGACACCGAACGCGAGCCACAAACTGAGTCCAGAGCTGCTGCTGCTCAGCAGAGAAGTGCTCCAGACGTGGCTCGTCCCCTGATCTGATTGAGCAAATCGACTTCGCGGGCATTCGCTGACAGTCAATAGATATCAGCGCCAATGCCTGTTTGTGTAGAGGCCTTCGCAATCACAGTCTGTGACTCGTTCTATAGGAAACGACTTGTGATCTGTACATGTCCATAGGCTATGCATCAGCTCGCCCACAAAGATGGCACTTTCCCAACATTTTAGGCGGATGCTATGTTCTGTAAGCTGGCTTTGAAGGCAGCAAGCTTCCGTAGTGGCCCCAGAAGCACAACGCACCCGTCTTATGCAATGAAGTCCATCATGTCCTAGACCAAGATGCTGAGACCGCTACCTGTAGTGTCTCAGAGGAGCCCAGAACCCGGCTTCTGCTTCGTGAGCCAAATGTCCCCGGTCGACTCGATCATCAAACGTCTAGATTTCGGAAGCCTGCAAGAAGCGATGCGCCCTGTACATCATTTCTGCTTTTGCTGCAAACCACTCGGTAACTTTTCAAGCTAGGCAGGATCGCCAACTTCAAGGAAGCGAAGCGTTGTATGACGCTGTTTCTTTCGGATAAAGGATCACCCAGATCTCACTCCCAGACGCTCAATGGACTGTATGAGGCACAAAGGGTGCTACCTTCTGTTCCCCCACCTTTCTCGCGCACAGCCTGTGAGCCATACCCTGTTCCCTATATTTTTACGGGACATATCTACCATAGTTTCCATATATATATGCAGCGATAGAACGCTCATATCGAGTCCAGAGACTACAATAACATCTTCTTTTGAGCCCAAACACGTATTCGGGCACTCAGCTCTTGCCACCCCTTTCATTTTCTCTGCTCCTGATCATCTTGCCCCAATACTATCATGCCTATGGGAAGCTTCCTCTCTACCGCCTCCCGCTCTGTGGGTGGCTGGTTCGGCGGGTCCAAATCCAGATCAACATCCCCTAAAGACGCTTCGCGAGGTAGTACATCAGCCGCCTCGCGAGCTCTTTCAGCTGATGCCACCGACACCGCCGTTAGCCGGGACGCTCTGCCTATGGCATTTGCTACACAGTCCAATGCGAATCTCAGCGCCTCTCTAGGTACGGTTGGAGGTGAAACGAGGGCTCCGACCGGTACCGCGATGCCATGTGCCACCTTGTCCAGCGCGACTGCGTCTAATGGTCTCACCGCTGATGATACCGTCTCCAAAGCTCAGCCAGTGGCAACGGATCAGACTTCTCCCGCGGCCATGAGAGCGATACGGAGCCGACGAGATGTGCAAGACCCCCAACTGTCCAAGGAGACGGTGGAAAGTCTTCGCGACACAGGTGAGTTGGACTCCCTCTGATGTGCCTCTCAGATTCACACCTCTTGTCTCCTCTACCGAAACCTTTCCTTTGACCATCTCCCAGAAGTAGGTACGCGAGCCTAATGCTCAGGCCCATGATGTCCTCTTCGAACGTGTCTAGTCTTGTCCCACGCAAGCAGCTGCAGACGCGACTTCGAGCCGATGATCGCCCGGATGATAGACAGATCGGAAACTGGTGCGAAACACTCCACCAGATCCCAGCTCTCACGGGCTTTCTGCTGCTACGCCAATGCAGCAAGAAGCTCGAAGCAGGTTCAGACCGTCCAAACCGACTTCCTCAAGGTCTACGAAGCTCTGTCAGGCGTGGAAGACAAAATCAGAAGTTATCTGCTCATTAAAGATGATGTCGCCGATACCGAGTACGCGAAGCATGTACCGGTTGGAACTTACCGAGCGGAGTTCGAGGCCCAGCTAGTGGCCGCAAGAAAGGCTGCTCAGGAGGAACTGACCGCTGGAATCCTCGCCGAAGAAGCTGCCGAGGACGACAGAACTCAAGTCGTTGGGAGGGATGGCGTTTAGAGACGGGCCGGACATTAGCAATCGGATGACGGCCATTCGGGCCTGGTAACAAGAGGCAAGTGTCTAGGGTTGTTATATCGTGGTCGCATAGGTGTTAGTCCTAGTACGGTGTAGGAATTCTCAACGGACAGAGTTGCCAAGGAGGTGTATACGGTTTATAGGCATGTTGGAGGCTGATCCGAAGATGAAGTACGATGCGGTTTTGGTGCGACACAACGTTGTAGAGGAACACTTCTGCCCTACGAGTGTAGTAGGTATACTATACACGAAAAACCTGTATCGGCTTCCAACGTTGAGCTCCTCCAAGATGTCTCGGTGTCACGCGTATTGAACCAGCTATGCCGCATGGCGTCCCAGAAGGCTCAATGCTCGGAATCTCCCCCACAGATACCGAGTATGTTTACATACCGGTATCATCTATGACACTCGGTTCTCGCGATCGAAGGTTATCTAGTGGCGAGACATGAGTATAACGATCCAGGGCTTGACTGCTCCTCGATGACGGACCTCCCTTGATTTAAGACCAAACGCTTCTGAGGCTAGACTTGGACGTATATCCTTTTCGTCAGGTGAAGCAAGTCGACAGATGTGAACTTCCGAAGAAGTCCTTTACTGCTCCTTCTCGTGTCAAGCTTGCAAAGGACCATAGTTTGGCCCGGTAGCGTATCTTATCATGGGACGAATCATCGAGGGTGGTCTCCATGAAAGGGCACCTTATGACGCGATTACTGGCGATACACTTGCATACTCCTTCGACTGCAGATATCTGTGCTACGATAGGCTCTGGATCAGCAATGGTACGTACACACCAGCTAGATCATAGTCTCGTATCTCTCCCCCCTTCAAATCCATCTGTCAATTGCAGAACAGCGCTCTTCTTAAGGAAATATACTAAGTTCGGATAAAGCATCTCTGAAGCTCAGCAAAGTTACAACAATAAGCGAAATCAACGAAGGCTCCCAGAAGCTACTTGTGAGTCCAAAGGGTCTCAAGCATACTGTGGGGTACTCTACTGGGAAGATCGTGAACCTCCAGGCTCGAGGGTGCCTTGCGTACAGAGTACTGATATTGCAGCTTCTTGTTGCCGACACCACCACTGTTAGGAGAAGTCGAATCAAGCGAGCAAAGTCTTGCATGATACTGGTGAGTCATGAGTCCATCATGCGTCCAGAAGCATAGCAGTATCTGGGGTGCATTTGCTGCGAAGCTCCCACCGTACTGTAACAAACGGGCTTCGTACAGTCATCTCGGAAAAGTCTGGCACACTTTTTGCCACATTGCACCGCTTTCAGATGATACAGCCTTGCGTGAACATGCATATCTCAGCAACTAATACAGCTACAGCTATAAAATTCAGTACAGAGCTAGTCAATCAGCAGCGGCAGCTTGTCGCCGAGTTTAAGAGCGATTTAGCTAGTGCTTGGAGAACCACCCCCGTGTCTCCTCAACAATTTCCCTTCTCCTGTAAAGGCTTTCGATGCTGTTGTCTATGACTGACTGGGGCATCTCAAGCCAGAGCTGATGGAGCACTCTGAAAGCGTCCTCTTTGGATGTAGGATGCGGGGACACAAGAGCAAACTGCCTCTTGAGCCATGCCCAACAGTGCTCGATGGGATTAAGGTCCGGGGAGTAAGGCGGGTGGTCTTGCAGGATCATCCCAAGTCGAAGAGACTCTTCTTTGGCTTCCCCTTTGTGATGGGGACCGCCATCCTGTAAGATGAAAGGTACACCCCAGCGCCTCCATTGACGCCTGAGTCGCTGCCATATCTCTTTCAGCGGACCTTTCACTACCTGCTCACAATAGATGGCTGCTGTCAGACCTCCTCTTGCTCCC
>KV700144.1:0-124051 GCA_000507405.3 Kwoniella heveanensis BCC8398 | reverse complement strand
CTTCTTCTCAGAGATCAGCGATCCGTTCCTACGGTGTGTAATCTTTGCACTGACACCCGTCAATAGATGATGAGAGCACGCCGAGTTTTTTTTTTTTTTTTTTTTTTGGCCCAGATTGCCCGGTTTTTTTTTTTTTTTTTTTTTTTTTCCTTTTTTTTTCTTTTCTTTTCTTTGCCCTACTCGTACAATGCCTGGACGAAACGCATAGTCTCATATATTACATCCGATCGTTCGTCTGCCTGACGCTGCCACTGCCACTGCCACTACCACTATCATGTATAATCACCACCACTGACCGCTATCGCTGCGCGCCACCAGCACAGCATAGGGAAAATCTCAATCGCGGATATCTTTTTATTTGGGTCTGTCTACGGTACCTCTGCGAGATGAAGTTGGAACAACGTACGGTACGATACGATACGATATAGCGCGCGCGCGCGTGTGTGTGTGAGTGTGAGTATGTATGTGTTGAGTAAGATGAGGGACCAGAATTAAATGGTACGGACGTCCCAACCTACGAAAGGATCTTCGGTCGTCCGCCACGATCTAGGTCCACCGAACCCACGAATCCACGGTCGGGAATCCGTACCTCGTTGACCTCGATCCGCGAGACATACCGGCGGATACATCGGCTTTTACCAGTCTGATCCACTTTCAAGCCATCCAGCACCTCCACCTCATGGCTGAACTCCTCGCTCCAGTGACCGCGCTTCCCTGCCACAAGACACAGCGCAGTGATCTTCACTTACGCGTTCGTCACTCGCAGTCCTAGCATGTCCTGCCTACTCCCTTCCACCAATAGGCTCGTACTTCCAGATCCTAGCCATGCAGTCTCCGCTTCCGCTCGCCAGATAACCACCGCTTCGAGCCAAGTCGATCGAGATGACAGAGTTCTTGTGACCCTGGAGCATGAGCTGCGCTTGGCCCGTCGCAATGTGCCAGAACTGAATCGATCGGTCCTTGGAACCGGATACAACCCATTGACCGTCTGGTGAGATGGCAACGGAGAGCACGTAGTCCTGGATGGGCGCAGGAAGGTTAGTACAGAAGTTGCACAGATGAGATGTCAAGTTCGTTCTCGATGTACGACGGGATGGCGATATCGCATGGCAACATACCTTGTGTCCATTGAGCGTCGACTGGCACGTTCCCAAGTTCTTCTGCAGGTCCTTCGATCCGGCCGAGAGGGTCTCGGCCTCTCGCTTAGTTCCGGTAAGATCCCAGATGCGCAAAGTTCGGTCGAGGGAACCAGAAACGAGGCATTTCCCGTCGGGTGAGAAAGCGACGCTATAGGACGTTAAACGCATAGCGATGTCAGCGTCGATAGGGAGAGAATGCGACGCCATGTCGAGGTAGCCGAAGACATCGTTTCGTGGATGAAAGACGTTCCACTAACCTGTACACAGAATCCTTGTGTCCCTTGAGTCTTTCCACCTGTTGACCGGTCTGAACGTTCCATACTCGTACCATCGTATCGAGCGAACCGGCGGCGACAAGCTTGCCATCGGGAGAAACTAGAGCAGACGCCATGTCAATTCCACCCCATAGCCTTGTTCGTGCATCGAAGTGAACTCACGGGCGACAGAAGTGATACCCGCATCAATCGGCCCATGCTCATTGTGGATGAAGTCCTCGATTCTCAAGTCGAACACACACAAGCCTTTCTCGATATCCCAAATTCGTGCTGACTTGTCACCCGATCCAGAAACAAGGAACCGTCCGTCTCGGGAGAAGTCGAGCGAGTAAATCTCCTGCATGTGTCCTTGAAGCAGATGCTTGATTCGTTTTTGCTTGATGTCCCAGATCTAAAGGCCAAAGAAAGCGGTCGTTTGTAAGCGAGTTGCTGGGATTCTGCGTCAAAAGGATAGCTCACCCTGATCTGACGATCCTCCGCACCGGTGGCTAGGTACTTTCCATCAGGACTGAAACAAATACTTCGGATGTAGAGGTCGCCGGTACGGTTTGCAGCCTCGTCTTGCAGAGTTCTGTGGTAAATTCGCAAAGACGTGAGCTTTGCACAGCGTACAGAGGCAGAGGTAATCGACGAGCTCACGTTACTCGTCCACCGGACTTGACATCGTAGATCTGCGCTGTTCTGTTACAGCCCGTTGCGAGGTATTTCCCATCATTGGAGAACTTGACACAGCATACGACGCTATGTATAGGCATGGGGTCAGCGTCTGCGGGGAAGGGGCGTGCCACCCAGGATAGTGATGATAAACGATCTGATTGATGCGGGCCATACTCACGTCTCATGCTCAAGCGTGTGCACCAGCGCGACGTCCAGCTGCTTCCTCATTTGACTGCTCCACATGGCCTGCCAATCGCCTCCTTCCTTTTTGAGCTCACGCGACACATTGTCCGGGTCTAGATCGGACAGATGGACAGGAGGAGAGGGAGGTACGTTGGAAGCAGCGACAGCTCGTTCCCTGTTTCGTCGATCTCGTTCCCTGTCAACGGAAGATGATCGAGGTCCTGCCACGCCAGGAGGAGGGTACGGTGATCGCGCTGTCATGGTAGATTCGCCAGAGACGAGGAGCAGAGGCCGGACGGGTCAGCACTGCGCTCAGCGGGAATGCCGAAGCGTGATTCATCGCCAGACACGGATAGTGCTCACAGCCACCTGGTTCTGCGCCATTGAGAGCAGGACCAGGAAGGGAGTTTCCATAAGCCGGTCTATCGTCACCTCCTGGCCTCGGTAGGTCGGGTGGAGAATTTGGAGCCAAAGAAGGTCCACCGACGACCGGTCCACCGCGATTTTCCAGTTCTCTTCTCAATCTAGCAATCTCCGCTTCGTATCTGCCGAGTAAACGGTTATCCTTCGCGTCAGCATGACATTTTCACATTATTCGAATACAGGACGTGACAAATGCCAAACAGCAGTAGTGTCTGTAGATCCAGCTCACTCTTGTCGAACTTTGGCATGGTTCGCCTCGAGCTCATATAAAGATTGTCTGATCAGGCCCAACTCGTTGATTTGTTGTTGGACTACCACACCATCAGAAGACATATCGATGGTCAGCAGGGATCGTCCCGCGATGAATGGTCTCAAAGAATACTGCGGCTCACTCTTCGTCTCGTACTCGTCTCGTTGAGCCTTCCACACGTTGCCCTCCTGTCCTACCTGCTCAAACTCATTCTTGATCAATTCGAAAAACTCGTTTAGTCTCGCACTCGTAGCGGTAAGTACGCTCGGTTGCGCGGGTGCGCCTGCCGGCGGGAGTCGATGATGCTATGGAAGAAAAACAGGTAGGGTGTTAGTATGTGAACACCAAATCGCCTGGGATGTTGGAAGTGGGTGTTGAGAGACACGAAGAAAGGAAAGGAATGGCGCGACGCGTGGGGGTTGATATATGAGTCATGTTGATAATGCTTGTTTGTGATCGGATCGGATCGACATACATTGTAGATCCCTGGCGGCTGCATGGTCGGTCGATGCTTTTGTTGACTTGTCAAGTCGAGAGAGGGAAGAAGGGGCGTCGGAGAAGAGCTAAGAAGGGGAGTGATGGGTGGATGAATGGAAGATGTATGTATAGATGGAAGATGTTGTTGAGATGAGTTTGTGAGTTGAGTTGTGGTGGAATGGAATGGTATGGTATGGAGGGTGCATGCACTCGTACTCGTAATAAAGAGTTGTCTATATCCGTGCCCCGTGCCCCTGTTTTTTCCCTTATTATTAGTCTGTATGGTAGAGTATGGTATGTAATCGTATATCGTATATGCAGATGCAGATGCTCTCGATTAGGTTGTCCAAGTCGTTGTTGCCGTGGCAGTAAGTATATACTCTTATACCCTTAAACTGGTTATACCATGTACGAGTAAGTTACGCACTGTCGTCTAGCGTATTTTCGTGTTTCTCGTTAACCTTTCCTCTTTCCCCTCCCTCTCCCTCTTCTCCCTCCCCCTCTCTCTCTCTTCTTTCCCCCTTCGGCCTTTCATTTCAGCATGCATACCATACACCCGCCCGTCCGATCAGGTACCGCTTATGTAATAAAGTCTCTTCTTAGCCAGATAGTGTCGCAAAGAAACTATAGCTATACTAAGCTGTCCACGTGACTGACACGACACATTCATGATTTTGGTTCCGTTAACGTGTGTTTGTGTGGGACGCGTCCGAGGTTGAGTGAGATTAGTGAGATTCAATGACAAGTCAAAAGCAACAGCAACAGCAACAGCAACAGCAAGCCAAATTAAGCTGATAGCTTATAGTCAACATTTCTACTGATCGTCACAAGTCGCTTCAAACAACGACTCGATAAGCTGAAAATCATAATACGGACCCTCCACTCGCTCCACGATGCCGCCAATGTTCACGCCTCCCAACCCTTCCTCTTCTTCCGGCCCACCGCCCATCTCATATTCCCCTCTTCCATCAACATCAACATCAACATCACTCCGAAGACATCGACCCCTTCCAGCCCGTTCTTCGTTATCCAACAGCTTCTCCTTAGCCCCGGGAGCAGGCATGCTGGGCGCAGATCCCTCGTTCACGGCCGATATGTCGATGGATGGCTCGGAAACGAGCTTTAGCTTCTCATACCCTTCGAGAAGAAGCAAGAATGCGCAGACGGACAATAACACGTTGAACTTGCTCTCGTCTGCTGCTGTCGATCAAGGAAATAGGGGTATGGCTCAAGTATCCCCCAGGGTGAGACCGAGTCCAGCGTCTAAGAGGTCAAGCGGATCTTCATCACGGACGACGATGAGGGGGCCAGGTCTGGCAGGCAGAAGGGAACGAGTCATCGAGGGATTGCCAAACACCAACGTCAATGTGCGGACGAGATCACGTCTGGGTGAAGTGTCTCCCGATCGAGAAGCAGAGCAAGCAGCTAGAGCTAGAACAAGGAGAACTTCACCACGCAAACGTGCGCAGGAGCTGTGCGATATACGGAGTGACGAAGAAGAAGGAGAAGGAGAGCAAGGGCAATTGCATTTGCAACCGGGAGTGGGCGTCAGCGGAGAAGCGGAAGGAGAAGAGGAGGAGCGGACATGGAGTATGGTGGATTCGATGAGGCTCTGGAGACACGATGCGATCATGCAGCATCTGTACGAAACAGCGGCGTTTTGGGGAGACAAGGTGCTGAGCTGGACAGGTACGTTTACGTCCCTCCAACTTGTCCGCAATTGTGCTTATGCGTGGAGAAGCGCACGAGCTGATCTCCACCCTTCTTGTTCATCCTCGATTCAGCCGATCCCAATGACGCCTTCTGGCTCGCTCAAACACATTTCCTGACGGGCCATTACCTGAGAGCCGAGAAGCTCTTGACGGATCCTTTACCGCCTCCACCGAAATCTACGCTCTTCCCCCGCGGATCAAGGGATAAGGGCAAGGGAAGATCAGAGGACGAAGACGATCTGATGGATGGTCATGGTCATGGGCATGGGCATGGGATTGGTCAATCACGGCCTGAAGCAGGATCAGACGGGGTGGAGAGTGGAAGGGATGTACTGGGCAGAAGATTGGTGGATGAAAGTCTCGCCTGTCGGTATCTCGCCGCGCAATGCCTGGTAAGCTACTGGGAGTCCAACTACCAGAGCTTCGACAATAACTTACGCGTTCGACTGCCGTTCTTTAGGTGCACCAAGAGAAATATCACGAGGCGCTGGAATTGTTGGGCGAGTCGAATCCGTTCAAGGAGGCGGGTGGGTGATTCTCATAGTAACCCCCTGACGTGGTCATTTTAGCCGAGCTCAAGCTGATGCTATCCGCACGAGCAGGACCAGATACCGGATCGGAGAAGCCGTCTCAGGATGAGGGTATCAAGGTGAGAATTCTCAATGCTCGCAGTACACCTCTGTATCCTGCTTTGAAAAGCGATCTTATCACTCAACACACTCTCTCGCTGAGGGTCAAGCTGATACTCTCCTCGACGTAGCTTCACTCATCTATATGTCATCTTCGAGGCCTGCTACACCTCCGACTGTCATCCTTCGCACTCGCGAAGGAGTCGTTCATGGAAGCTTTGATGTTGGACGTGAAGAATTACGATGCATTCAAGGAACTGATAGATGGTGGCATGATGTCCGAGAAGGAGGGTGAGTGGTACCTATACCTCCCAGCTATACCAGGTTTCAAGCTTTCGCATTGATCGGAGAGGCAATAGTTTGCGTTACGGTGGTTCGGATCGGATTTCCTAAGTTGTATTGAACGGATTTGAATCACTTGCAGAATGGGAGTTTGTGAAAAGCCTGTCGTATCGCAAGCAACTATCGGAAGAAGACGCAAATTTCGTCAAAATGATATATCTGACCAAACTCAAGAAGGTATGTGTGCGATCCCGCACCTCCCTGGCTCTTGACCGGACCAAACAATCCATCTACAGCTCTTGATTGACTGCCGAAGCATGACGCTGACATTACTTCGTGACCTGTTTGAATGCGCTAGGATGGACATGTACGCGAAGTGGCCGAAGCGAGAGAAGCGTTGATGAAAGACTATGGCTTGGCGGACAATTGCGATGTCCTCGTAGGATTGGCGGATGAGCTGTACGCAAAGTACAAATGGGAGGACTGCTATGCCGTCACGTCGAAGTGAGTCATCCGACTTATATCTCATCCTTTGAGAGCGAGCGTTTGCGTCGGTAATACTGAACCGTTTGCTTCATCTAGGATCCTCGCCCGAATACCAGGTCATCCAACAGCCCTCCCCTTGCATTTGGCATGTATGCATCACATACATCGCCTGCGCTCGTCCCTGTTCATGTTGGCCCACGATCTTGTAGAGCAAGACCCGCAAGCGGCGACAACGTGGTACGCGGTTGGTCTTTGGTATTTCTCCGGGAGGAGATGGGGAGAAGCGAGAAGGTATTTCAGGTGAGTAAACTTCGTGGACGTCCAGCACTGCATCCGTGTTCGCATTTTACAAACTGATGAGAAATGCTTGCTGACATTGGCGGTCGATGTTTGATTTGTAGCAAAGCCAATTTGATCGATTCACGCTTCGCTCCCGCCTGGATCGCTTTCGCCCACTCATTCGCGTACGAAGGAGAACACGATCATGCCATCACGGCGTATTCGACATCTGCTCGGTTGTTCCAGGGGTCAGTTGTGTCCCTTCATCCACGATCCACGGAAAACACATATTTTCTCGTCGACGGACCCGAGCTGATATAAATGCCTTGTCGATGCGCAGATCACACCTCCCGCTCTTATTCATAGGCATGGAGCATCTCCAACTGAGCGCCTCACATCTTGCCGAAGAATATTTCAGGGCAGCAGAAGCTATTGATGCATCTGACCCGTTGTTGCTGAACGAACTGGGCGTAGTGGCGTACAATAAAGAGGAGTGAGTGCTGCCTGCTTGCCAGTTAAGGCGTACTCCGTGCCCGTCTCGGCCAATGTTGGTCCCGAACATGTTTCGCGCAGTAAGCTACCTGCCGTGAAGGTGCGCAACTAACCTTTGGCTGTCCGAATGTAGCTACGACCAAGCTGCTAGCTATTTCAGAAAGGCGCTTCGTGCCTCCTGGGAGATGCAGGGTGTCAAGTCTGTGTGGGCTGTCACATACTGTAATCTGGGGCATGCCTATCGGCACATGAGGTGGGTCCGACTGATGGCATCAATCAACAAGATATATATATCACAAGAGGTCTGGTTTGAAATGTCGCTGATATTGTCATGATACGCTATCATTAGAAACTACGACAAGGCAGAGCACAACTACCGCCTGACGATCCGCCTGGACCCGACAAACGCGGTAGCGTACTCGTCCCTTGGGATGATCTGGCAACTTCGCGGCGAGATCCGCGAAGCCATCAAGATCTACCATCAAGCCTTATCTTTGGGCCCACAAGACCCAATGACGACTGTGTTACTGGAAATGGGCCTGAGGGAACAGATGGAGGGCTTAGATCCGACAACGCTGCCTGGGTTGCCTGGCAAATTGGGCGAGAGGGATATGGATCCGTTTGCTGTGCCCAAGGTGAGTCGAGTGTGCGTGTGTGTCACATTATGATGACAACGTCTAAGAATGAGTGCAAGTGCAAGTGCAAGTGCAAGTGAAAGAGGTCAATCAAGGAAGGCTAAGTAGGCGCGGAGGAAAAGCGGGATTCATGAGCGCGATCAATACTACACCAACGGAATCACTGACGCGATTCTCGTCTTTTCGCTCTGACCTCGACTCCAGGGTAATCCAATCTTCGGCCCGCTGCCTATAGAGCTCGATCCTGCTACTCTCGACGACGCAGGGGGC
Organism: Kwoniella heveanensis BCC8398; assembly: GCA_000507405.3. Lineage (NCBI taxonomy): Eukaryota > Fungi > Basidiomycota > Tremellomycetes > Tremellales > Cryptococcaceae > Kwoniella > Kwoniella heveanensis. The sequence continues at coordinate 115,862 of KV700144.1, read as the reverse complement.
GAGAGCGTCATCCACCATCCACCAACAGCCCCGACTCATCCTTCGACTTCAGCGTCGACTTTGGCATCGATGACCGTCTCAAGCTCAGCTCGAGCCCATTCGCATCCGCATCCGCATCAGGCTGCGGCATCTTTTGCTGGTGCGCAAAGGGCTCAAAACCTTTCCTCTTCTTCCCATGTTAATAATGTCGGGAGCAGGGCTAGAGATGAGACGATCGGTGATATGAGCGGGGTTGATGTTGACCCTGATCTCGAGGAGGAAGATGATGAGGATGATGGTGTTGGAGTTGGGAGAAGCCAACAAGAAGAAGAAGAAGAAGAAGAAGAAGAAGATGAAGAGGATATCGGTGAGGGATCGACAATGGAGATTGAGGATGACTAGGCAGCTCTAGCGGCATGAGCGCTGTTTACCGTATATTCAGTGGAAGTGGATCGAGCATAGCCTCGAGTAAAAATATGTATTCTGTCCACGTACCTTTACCTGAATAGATGTCTTCTTCATGCATAGTTCACAGTTAATCCATATGGATAGATCCATGTTATTGTGAGCCATGAAGTTGTCCAATGCATGTCGTGCCTGGATCGAAGCATCGCGTAGGGAGGGTGGGAGCTGGGAGGTGGGGGCCGCGGTAATCCGACTCGTCGTATTGCAATCGTTGCGAATGACATGACATGATTCCCAACCCAATCAATGTTGGAGGAATTCTACAAAGCTTGCTTACATCATCATCCTCACTATCACCACCACCACCACCTACGATACACCTTGGCTAGGCAGGCTGGCCGGCTGACTGGACACTGACTGATTGATTGCTCTAACCATACTATCGCCATGACCATGCCCTCCTCATCCTCATCAAGCTCGACCCCGACCCCGCGGCGACCAACCATATCGCCAAATCAGCAGCAGCAGGATCCGTCAAATACCCCTGTCGATGGCGATGGGGATAGCGATAGCGCTGCGGACGACAACCATGCCAATCCCGAATCGAAGCCCAAACCCCGGGTAGAAGACGAAGAACAAGCTAAATACAAAATAGCTGGCGAGACCATCCAGAATCAAGATCAAGTTCAAGATCAGGGTGAAGAGCCTGCGACGATCGGACGTACTACTCATACTCGTACTTGTGCAGAGGGAGAGGGGGATAAAGATAGAGAGGAGCAAGGAGAAGGACAGGTATCTCCGCCCGCGCCGATGCATGCCGGTGATACGGGCGTTCTTCCCCCGGCCTCGAGCTCGGTATCGGCATCGGCATCGGCATCGACATCGAGATCAAGATCAAAGTCGAGATTGAGCTCTCCCACTGCGAACGGGCATGTGGACCATGATCAAGATCAAGATCAAGACATGGATCAGGACGACCAACTAGGCTTAGGACCCGACTCAGGATGTTGTCATGCCCATGCTCATGCTCATGCGCATGCCAATGGTCATAGCTCCAACAATCACGGCTCTGGTTCAAGCTCAAGCTCACGCTCACACTCGAGCTCGCGCGCAGGTCGTGGTGCAGGTGGAAGGCCGAGAGAGAGAGAGGGATCTATCACTGGGACCGGGAGTGGATCTGTAGATGGTTTACAAAGACGGCCTACGGGCGTCAGGAAAGGTGAGTCGGGTCGCGTCGAGCTTCCTTATCAACACCTCTCTCCATCGGAGCTCTCAAATCTCAGCTCTCAGCTCTCAATTATCGGCCACCCTTGATTTTTTCTTTGTGTCATTGCTCCCGTGTTTCTACCTACCTACCTACTTTCTCTTCGCACTTCACTTTGGACTCCAGGTCATTGTTCGTCTAGCACATCGTCGACCAACGGATTCGTTCGCAAGTTTTGTTTTCTTTCGCACATCTACGTCCCTTGGTCCTTTCTCTAAGACGCCTTGAAGGCAAAGATCCTTCCTTTATCCATGATTTTAACGCTTTCCAGTGCCCAATCTACATCGCATCCAAGCAATCACGTTATCTCTTCTTGTCATGCTTCTATCGCTTGATCACATCACCAATCACCAATTGCCAGTCACCTTGCGCTACATTGCCTTCTTCTTCCTGCTGGCTAAGCTAAGCGGCAAGGCGGACCAATCGATGCTTCCTTTCCGCAAGCGCGGGAGCGTGGATCATGCTGGTTATCTTGTCCGGTCTGTCTGGCTGAGGCATTTTGGTTATCGCGGCTCTTCATTTTCTCCCTTGGATCACTGGCCTTAACTCCAGTCATCCATTCTCTTACCCCTTTTCTCACTATCTGCCTCTAGATACCTCTTTTGTGCTATGTTTGTCCGACCGATGAATGGCGGAAATCCAATGGGAGTGGGGAAGAGCGAGGAAGACGAGTCTTGTTTTGACATTATCCCGAATGACCGTTCTCTCGCCTCTTGAGTCCCTCACTCTGTACTTCGTGCCCTGCCTCGGCACGGCTCGTCCCCCGAAGCATGTCGAGGTGAGCAGAGGAAGGCTGTCTGCCTATTGCGCGTTATCATGCCGCGCCGCCATGGGACGTACTGTCTTCTCGATCTGTGATTTGTCATTTCGTCCATCTTTATTGGCATTGCGCTAGGGTGATGGATGATCTGTAGGCTTGCCTCAAAGGAGTGTGGAATACGTGCTATCGCGCGAGCGCGAGCGTGGCCGGAGCTATAGTATGGCCCATTGGCTCCACGTCCGCCATCCACTATTGGCGCAAGGTGGACCTGGAGCTGAGGACGAAAATGGGATGAGGATGAAGAATGGAATGATGGCGAGCTTGGTGGTGATACATACATCAACGGTGTGGTTCTTTGACTGGATCAAAACGGAGGAATTTGTAATCAGCGCTCTGCAATGCCTGAGACTAGCAGGTCTGAGGGCCCAACAAGGTCGTTCTCGGGATGAAGGAGAGCGGACCGCTACAGGAAAGGGTATATAAGCGGGGGTAAAGGATGAGGGGAGGGAGCGAGGGGTCCTTGCAGATCATATCTTGTCTTCGTCGTCGATCACCACCGCTAAACACCCACACATACCTCTTCCACATTGCATCCGTGTAGCCTTGCACGATCATTATCATCATTCAGGCAAGCCCTTCCTTCTGCTTCTCTTCTCTGTTGCCGCTATCATTTGTCTGTCTGTTCCGATCGTAGCGGAAGATAAAGAGGCTTTCTGGGGCGTCCTCATTACGTCCTGCACAGCCGTTGTTACACAATAGGGAACATTGCGGATCGAGGCACCATCAGACTCTTGTTTATCCTTCGTACCTATCGATCATACCACATCGACTTTCATTGTTATTCTGACCTTGGTCTTACACTGCTTTGCCTCCCGACTTCGTTCAATCGAGTCACTCTGCCCTGCTCTCGGCCCTCATCATCGTCATCACCACAAGCCAGATCGTTATCGCTGACGCCAAATATCGTGCTCACGCTTTGATCAACCGTCCCCCTCTCTTATCGTGTTTCATCAATCCCTTTCGCCAACCACCGCATGCGCCACCTGTCTACTTAATTGAACACGACTCAACAAACCGACCAACGATCCATTTTAAAACCTAATTGAACATATCTGTTCTCTTGATTGAACTCTCCTTGATTTGATCGCCTTTCCGTTCACAATTTCGATCGCCGACGAACGTATTCTGTCTCGCACACCACACGATGTCACTCACTGACTCGCGAATCTTGCCCAACCTATATGATGGCCTCGCCACGCCTCCTCTGTCTCCCATTGGTCTCGGCTCTCAACCTCGATTCTTCGCCCCTACCCGATCACGTCCCCTTTCACCCCTTCATCGTGTCTCGATCTCGACAACCGCTGCAACGATCACTCCGGCCCCCACTGCGCCTTCTTCGCCCCTCGCTAACGCTAAACCTACCTCAATCCCTCAACCGCATCATGCTCACGCTGCTGACGCCTCTCCCTCTTCACCTGCTCCGTCGCCTGCTCAACATACCTTGCCTATCGGATCACTTCAACCTACCCAATTCCCATTGACCAAATCAACATGTTCACATATTTTCCCTTCCACTTTTGGTAATGGCTTGCATTTGAGCCACGAAGTAGATTCATTGACTAGAGAGAGGAAAGGAAAGATGCCTGCTTTGTCGCACCTGCTCAGCGTTGGCAATGCGAGAGGTCTGAGCCTCGCGGCGGATGAGAGATACGTCTATGCGGGGTGTCAGAGCGCCGACAATGAGATTACCGTAAGTGAAACTGAAACGATAAGATTGGTCACTGGTCCATCTCAGACTGAAAGCGTATCCGCTCATCCTCTCTCGAATACTCCTAATCTTTTCTCGGTGTTCATCAGGTCTTTTCCCGAGCATCGCTGCAACCCATGTACCGGCTCATGGGTCATCAAGGCAGTGTGCTGGCTTTACTCCTGATTCAGGCCAAGGATTGGCTCGTCAGCGCAAGCAGTGAGTCGGCCATACCTTTATAAATCAATCACCAAGGTCATTAGCTGTGTGCATCTGTTTGTCATCGATCAGCTGACAGTTCGCGTCTTCGCTCCTTGTCCTTCTGTGCAGGTGCCGGCGATGTCAGGGTGAGTTTTACAACGCTGTACACCACTACACAAGCAATGATCGCTTGAGAGCCGGGACCAGGACTGATATATCCGCACTGTGTGGTATCGTCGCAGATCTGGTCCACGAAGACCTTGGAACTCATCTACATTATTCACCCGTGCGATGATACTGCTGGCGATATCTATTCTCTTGCTTGGGATGACCGGGAAGGCGGAACTCTCTATCTTGGTAAGTGTCCTTCGCCCAGTGGTGCCGTGCCGCGACCGGCGCGACCCTCTTGACATTTCTGACCATAACATCTTCGCCACGTGCTAGGCTCTCAAAGCGCCTCCATCGAATGGGTCAACTTTGCCGGTCCTGGTCCGGACAGGAAACGACAGATCTCGGCCGCTGATGCGAGCAAAGTCGAGGTTGTCCCGCTCAATCAGAACGGCACCGACCCTGTCGCGCGACCCAATGGCACCAGCGGCGGTAGCGGTCCGTCCCAACGTTCGGGACGGTACAAGCCTTCTAAATTCTTTGATAACCCCCCTTCTGGCGCTTGCAGTGCCAGCGGTGCCAGCACACCTCGATCGCCTGCCATAGGAGGTGCTACGTCTATCGGTAATCGGAAGGAGATGTTCAGCTCTGCAGACCTTGATAAGCTGAGCTTGAACGAAAGGGCCGAACATCCCGCAACGGAGCTCGAAATCGGCGCGGAATCCAGGATCGCTTTCGCCCACTACGGTTACATCTACGCTTTGCAGATGATCACCCGACCCGATGGCAAGAAATGGCTAGTCAGCGGAAGCGGTGATTCAGATGTCAAGATCTGGGAATGCGAACTCGGAGGCGGTCTGACACTAGTGAGAGAATTCGATAACCTGCCCGGTGGCGTACTCTCTTTTGCCGTGAGAGACTCGCTTCTCTATGCTGGTCTGCAAGCTGGAGAGATCGTCGTCTGGGATCTGGAGACCGGAGCTTGTATTCGAACCATCGAGGCGCACGACGCCGATGTCCTCTCCATGTCTGTCCTCGGTGGGGAGGTCTACACGGCCGCCGCCGATGGAAGGGTGTTCAGAGTCAACGAGGAGTTCGACTGCACAGCTGCTTTCAAGGGACATAATGGGACCGTCATGAGTACCGCCATTGTCAAGAGTCTGAGAGGCAATGTCTGGGAATTGATCACGACGGGTAGCGATTCATTTGTCAAGGTGAGATTCAAGAATGCACTCTTTCGATCGGTTCCGGATTCCTGCTTGACTGGAGTGCTTCATGCCTTGGACCGTTGCTGACTGCCAATGCTGGTTCAACTCCATTATACCCTCTTGTACAGATCTGGAACATCGAAGTGCACAAAGCCTCAAAACACGACGATGAAGTTGATGTTGATGTCGAGGGAGAAGGCGACGTGATGCTCTATGCGCTGTCAAAGCTGGTCGCCGTGCCCACCGTCAGCGATGAAGCACATCGAGAGAGGTGAGTCAATTCCTTCTTGCGTTTCCTGAATCTCGCGCTGACAGATACGGATGTCTTGTGGTAGTTGCCGACAAGGCGCTCACCTTCTCAAGAAGATCCTGTCGCAGCTTGGTGCCAATACTCATGTGGTGAGTGGAGCTTTCGATGACATAGGAGAGGACGACATGGAAGTTGATCAGGCGGTTGTTTCTCTTGAAAGCTGTCCGGCGAACAAGGGAAGAACCCGCTCGTACTCGCCACGTTTGAAGGCAGAGATACCGGCAAGCCTAGGAAGCGGTTACTGTTCTACGGTGAGTAGAACCTCGCTTGATCGGATTGACCAGAGTCACAAGCTCACTTTGGCGGTTTTGTTCGATGTTACAGGTCATTACGACGTGCAGCCCGCAGCCGAAGAGAAGTGGGAGACCAATCCATGGGAATTGTCAGGAAGGAATGGGTGAGTCGGTCTGTTCTCCCCTCCGCAAGACAACTCGCTGAATCATAGCTCGAACAGCTACCTGTACGGTCGAGGAGTCACAGATAATAAAGGTCCCATCTTGGCGGTAGCTTGTGCAGCTGCTTCCCTTCGACAAAGGAGAGAGCTAGATGTAGATCTCGTGATGATCATCGAAGGCGAAGAAGAAGCCGGAAGTCGTGGTTTCGCGCCTGCCGTTCGGAAACACAAGGTGTGTGGTGTCTGCCAGACCACGATGCCGGCTTGCGCCGTCGAACCGCGGTTTGATAGCTGAAATTCCGTTCGCAACAATCTGCAGGACCAGATTGGGCACATCGACGCGATCTTACTTTCCAATTCGACATGGATCGACGAACAAGATCCCTGTGTCGTTTTCGGCATGCGAGGTGTAGTCTATGCCAAGCTCATCGTAGCCAGCAAGGACGAGGATCTGCATAACGGTGTCGATGGTGGCGCTACGGCTGAACCGATGATTGACATGGTCAAGCTGCTGGGAGCTCTGTCGGATGCAAAAGGTGTCAAGGTTCCTGGGTTCTGTGAGTGCATAACGGTCTACGCTCTTTCTTGACGCTTCTACTAGTCCTTGCGATCAGCCATGTTCCGAAACTAACTAGCACTCTGTCACAGATGACTCCGTCCGTCCTTCAACGCCCGAGGAAATGTCCCTCCTGTCCGAAGTAGCCTCGGCGTCCGGTCGTCCCCTTGAGGAACTCATTCGAGTATGGCGTCAACCCTCTTTCTCGATCGCGAACATCACTTCGTCCGGATCAGGCAACAAGACGGTCATCCCCAAGAGAGTCTGCGCCGACATCAGCATGCGTATCGTGCCTGATCAAAAACTTGACGAGATTGTGCGTAAACTCAAAGAGTTCTGTACGAGTACGTTTGAGGATTTGGGCTCGCCGAATAGCTTCGAGGTGAGTGTGTAGAGAGGTTTTTCAGACGTCTTTATCCGGTCCTCCTTAAATTGGACTCGATGTTAACCTTCGGATTGTGAACTCATCAGATCCAAGTCACCCACTCGGCTTCGTGGTGGCTAGCCTCACTCGACTCTCCTTACCTGAAAGCGCTTGAGTCTTCAGTCCAAGACGTATGGGGCGTGAAACCGTTGAAGATCCGAGAAGGCGGCACGGTCCCCACAGTATTTTGGCTGGAAAAGGAATTCGGAGCCCCCTGTGTCCACTTGCCCTTGGGTCAGAGTAGCGACGCGGGACATTTGGCTAATGAGAGGATGAGACTGCTGAATCTGAGGTGAGTCAGCGAAGTGTTTCCCACCCACCCACCCACCCAATGCCCGCGCCGACAGTTCGGGAGTGGGAATCTCTCGATCGACCGACCACCGCGGGCGTGGGAAGCTGGTTGACATTTTGTTCATAGAAACGGTAAACGCGTTATCGAAGCTTATCTGAGCCGACTTGCCAAAATCTGAGCCTATCATATCGCCATCATTGAAACTTGAGTGAGACGGATGGACAGATGGACGGGTGGACGGACGGTTCTTCACGTGAGTGAAATGAGAGGCAAGAAAAAGAACACATCTGCGTTGCGTTGCGTTGCGTAGAAGGAGGATAGTCGGTTGCTGGAGTTGTTGTACATATATCATATAGCCACTACCTTGCAACACACATACCTGCACACATGCATACAAGCTTGGGTCGAAACAAACAATAGTACGTCACCGTACAGTACGTGCCTTGTTGTCTGTCAAGACCTACGATGAAATGGCATCATGAGGGGAGCACGATCTCACTGTCTGCCTGTTTGCTTAGATTCAGAGTGAAGTGATGTATAGCTAATTTACACACACACACACACACACACACACACATAGAGTAAGAGAGCATGGCATCGTTGTAGAACTGTTGTACTCCCCTTTGCCTCTGCAGCGCAACCACGCGCTGCACCATCTCGTGTCCTGATTCCACCAGTCCGTCGCAGGCTACCTAGCCTAGGACAGGCCAAAATCATCGGTTTGATTTACTAAGCCCATAAAAACCCCCTTCTCTCTTCTCATAGACAGATACATTGATCTTTTGCCATCATCGCCATGTACTGCCCACCTAATACGTCTGGTTCTCGGGTCGAAGAGTGTGAACAATCCTCATTGACCGCAGTAGTGCTCCACACCAATATAGATATTCGCAAGGTTGCGCTTGTCTGACATTGCTTCGTCATCTTCGTTCCGTGCTGTATTTTGCGCCTCCCCTGCTCTCAAACATGTGGCCGAGCGAGCACTTGTGATGTTTGTTACTGGATCTCCGTAAGATCGATTCATACCCCAAATATCTACACCACCAAACCACGCTACACCCCAAAACCCGTTTGCGAACCCAAACCCAAAGGAATGATACATCTGCCTCCCTTCAATCCAAGCAGAAGCCACTCGGTGTCGTTTGCAGCCCTCATGTTTGCTTTGCTTCAGGACAAGCCGTTCGTTCATCGTTCGTTCGTTCGTTCGTTTGATCGTTTGAACATTCATTACTCTTGTAACATTATATGAAACCCTGCGATATCAGAAAAAGAGAGGATAGGTTCGATCCGACGATCAGTAAATATGCTATCAATAGACAAACAGGCCGTTCCACAACACGCCACTCACCGAGTCATGCAGCATCCTCGTGATCCTCTCTTCCTCCTTCTCCCTCGGTTCGAGTGCCTGTGAAATCTCATACAGATCCCCTCCCTTCTCCACCTCGTCTAATCCTCTCATGATCCATTCCAGCACAGGCTTGCATCTTGCCAGATTGTACGGCTGAGATTGGTATTGCGCTATATCTCGCAGGATCTCGGCGTTCAATGCTCGCTTGAAGAAGTTGATCAAGGGTTGGGTGATCTGAACTGGATTCGCGCTGGCGCTGGCGTTGGCGTAGTTGGCGACGCTGTTGGTCGACCCGGAGAGGGATGATGAGGATGGATGGAGGGATCGTGATAGGCCGGTGGAGAGAGACGAAGACGATCCAGAGGTAGAAAGACCCTTGGTCACGCCTCCCGGCCCGACAGCTGAGCCGGGCCCGCCCGGTTGAATGAAGTTCTTGTTCCCATCTTCGATGAATGTCAAAGCAGAAAGGTAGAAACCTGTCATATCAGTCCAAAGGGCACAGAAAGACTCTCGTAAGCACATTGTTCACTTGGGCCAAGCACAGCAAGCACACAGTCCCAAAGCGGAGTGTTCGACACCCAATCAATGCCTCGCGATGCGCTTGAATGAGACTTACCGAAGAACGGCACGCAAGGTGGATTGATGGTCTTCAGCATATCCCTGTAATTGGCGAAATTCTTGGTCGAGTCTAGCGTTCTATCCAAATCCGCCTTCATATTCTGCGTTTTAGCGCTCAGAAGCTCTTTGGTCCGCTTCAACCTGGTTATCGGGGCAGAGTTGAGACCCGCAACAATCCCAGCCATAGAGGAAAAGTTGTTGAGATTTCGGCATTCCTGTGAAAAAATTGAGATCAGCCAATATACAGATATGACTTCCCAGGTGCAATCAATCACCCATGGACAGAAAGTATGGTGCGCAATTGAGCTCGTTGGGAAGAGTCACACTAACCACGGCCACCTGGATCAAAATCTTCATAGCCGTAGCCCTTTGCCTTGTATCCTTGCTACTGAGAATATGCAGAGCAACCCATCCCGCCATCCTATTCGCCGTGAGGATCACGTTCCTCACATTAGGTGCATTAATCGAGCCCGTATTTTCGTCGGCCCAGGCACGATTCAGACACTCCGAAGGCTTGATCCTTTGGAAATGGAGAAATTCGATGATGGTCAATTGTCGGGCGATCTCGAGTGGTGCGACGTCTGTCAGACGTAGTTGCCGTCCTGCTACTCGTGGCAAGAGGGGTGCGGGCGGTGAGAGCAAGGAGCCTGAAGCGCTGCCTCGTGTTTGTTCGGGTTCACCTTGGCGCTGCGAACATGACATCCAGCTCGGATTAGTCTTAGGTTCAGATATCATCCGCAAACACAGGTAGTATGATCGCACTCACCCTCTTCCCTACCAGCGTTAAGAGCTGCTTCGACATCAATTCACTTCCATTGGCCAATAACGTAGTATTCGCAAACTCCTCAATCCGGTTTAGTACCCCTTGGTCAGTCTGTTCGATATAATGTCTTTCCAACCATGTTCTCAGCGCGTTGGCAACACGCAGTCTGATGGGTGCCTGCTTTTTCACTCGCCACTCATGAGATTGCTCGTGATTCAGTCCCTCGGGTTGGGCGATATTGTATCGTTCGACGAGATGATCGAAGAGTTCGTGCGCGTTAGTGAACGATCGGAAAGTGAGGAGGAAAGCCTGGAAGAAAGGTGTATCTGGAGCAGCAAAAGTCAGACCGAGTCAGAACAGAGAAGATGGATCTCCAATTAGGAGAAGAAAGAGACCGGTACTCACCCGTAGAGCTATGCTGCGTCAGTCGCACTACTAAGGCCTTGAGCGACCCAGCCTTAACGCCGCCCTTGTCATCGAAAATTATTTCTCCAGGCGCAAAGTCGTCCGACAGGTACCACGGTGTTTCTGGGAGTGCGGGAGGTGGGACGGTCGCATTAATCGGAATCGCCGAGACATCTTCGCCTAGCAACTTGGCCAGCTTCTTGCTCGGCGTCTTGCCGCGTGTCGACCCTCGACCTGGATGGTCAAAAACTGTCAGCTCACGTCATAGGAATAGCACACGAAGATATTCCAGGAGCTCACCGTCAGCATCGCTATCCGCTCGGTTCCTCCTGAATGCTTTCAGTATGCTCGTCCTACTACCCTTCTGACTCCCGCTATCTGATTCGGTAGGCTGATAGGTCAGACTCGTCACGCTGCTTGCCCTCGAATGTTGCGGCGCAAGGCTCGTTGTGCTGGCCGATGCTGAGGTCGAGTTGACGGGCATCTGTAAAGCTTGATCCCTCGCTTCTCCATAGTCATTCGCATCAAGGAACTCTTCTTCCAGACCCCTGACGCGGTTCCGCTTGACATCCATGGGACCGCTCCGGGAAGCTCGAGAACTGGAGGAGACAATCGATGTGGGTCTTGTAGAGAAAGATTGGCGGGCTGTCATGACTTTAGGAGATCTAATACCGATCTGACCTCGTATCAGACCTTGCTGGGCCGCTGCAGCTTGTTCTCCAGAGATGATGAGCAGTGTCGGCAAAGCCCTGAAAGCGGTCGTCACAGCCCCGGCAAGCGATTCGGCAGCGTTCTGGACATCCGCAGAGCCGAGTTTAGACAACAGGTGGACACAAGCTGTTTGGATTAGCCGGGTCGAGTTGTCCAAATCAAAGATAGCTTGACGAGCCTGTTCGACCAAATGATCGTATTCTCTCAGATCGTCCTCTCTCGCTCGGACACCGTTGCCCAGATCGCCATTGTCGCCGTCAACATCGATCACGCTGGCAATATCAAGTTGATTAACAAGTTCGTTGAAACGTGTCGCAAGTCGGATGAGTTGCAGTGAGCTGTCGTCCGAGGGATCCTGCATGGCTGCTTCAAACTCGCTACGGATCTTTTGACAGTCCACCACGGCAGCTTGATCCCACGGTCGCAAGTCGATCTCGGTCCTTCCGAATCCCCACTTGCCTCCGAGCGGTTCCCCAAGCACGTTGAAGCCGAGCCAGGCCTTCGTCCTCTGACCGACCGCGCTGTCGATTCCAGCAGGGATCACTTGTCCAGCCAGAGCGGCTTGAGGGAAGTTGGCGATGACATCCTTCACCTTGCTGGCGCTCCTCAAGACTTCTGCCCAGATGGAGAGCCCGCTCTCGGGCATCCGTTTCGAGGTTATAGCAGCATGCGTGTTGGCGGACAGCAGACCGATACTTCCGATGAGGGTCATATCTCCCACCCAAGGCGGCCGAGGCATTTCTTCCATCCTATCCAGTGGGCCAACGTATCCAAACGAACTGAGAAGTTGTCGGATCGCTGCTAGAGTGTTCCTATGGGCAGAGGCGAGCATGTCGACCGCATTTTCCTCTCTTATAACGGCGGCTATCATACCTGCTTCACTCCCTAGATCCTCCGCCCGAGACATCTCTTCTTCAGCCGCTGATCCGGCAACGGACGCCTCGAAGATCTCTCTCAGCGCATCGTTGACGTTATCCATCAGAGCGCCCATCGTCGGTGGAGCATCGGCTTGAATGACAGCTCGTAGTGCTTCGGCGGTCTTTCGCTCCCAGTCATCGACCGCTTTGCGTTGCAATTCGACCGAAGCTCGCATTGGTCGAGATCCGGAACCGACACTGAGCCGTTTCATTCCCACACCCACTTCGGTCATACTCGTCGCATCGCCCTTGGTGACAGGCGGATCCTTCCTGGATTGACCGGTAAGTCGATTGTAGTAGAACCATTCCCTGCCATCGTCACTCAACTTCGCTACCCATGGATAAGGGATTTCGAGCTGAGTTTTCGGTGGGGGACGGAAATCGTTGTCATGCGAACTCTCGAGGGGTGAGGCTGATGTCATAGCAGACGATGATGCGCGCGTAGGAGCGAAGAAACGGTCATCGTTTTTTTGGGCGAACACTTGTTCCTCTTCCGGGCCCAACCCTTCAGTCGGCAGGTCCCATGAATCTTCGCCCGTTTGCGTATTATGATAGTAAACCTAGCAAGTCAAATAAATCAGATTGAAACCGACCAGAATGGATGGTTGGAGGCCTGCGAGCTCACTTGTCCGTCTGGCGTTATTGACGGTATCCACGCATCCTGCGGCTGACCTTGCACAGACTCCCTTTGCTTACGTGCGCTTGGCAACTGAGTAGTCGTAGTGGTCGAAGAAGTTGTGGATGCGCCGGATGGCCTAATGGTCGCATCGGTCTCTTCCCGCCGCCTGCTCGATACTCCGAATTCATCCGCACCAGATACAACCCCTTCAGCTTGAGCTCTCCGTCTTCTCGCCTCTTCCGCAAAGGCCCGGCCGTCGTCCTCTTCTTCCCCATCGTCACCTGCCATCATCTCCCTTGCAAGCTGATCCAGTCCGGTATCACCTCCCCAATCTCCCCATCCACCTCTGAGCACGTCATCCATTCTCAAGACATCGTCCTCTGTTCCTCCTGAGGTTGGTCCTCCGACGTTGTACCCTTCGGGTGGTTCGCCGTATAGGTCTCGAGCTTGCCTTTCCTCATCCTCTATGTGCGCTATCTCTTCTTCCGCTATATCCTCCACATAATTGCTTGGGAACCAGCCCCGTTTCCCATCCAGCATCCCATCCCACCATCCACTTTCCAGCTTGCGGAACACCTGGATCAAGTCTCCGGCGGCGAAGCTGAGTGCGCTGTTATCCGTAGCCTGGAAGCCGAACCGGGCACGGACCAGGAACGGCATATCTCCATCATCGTCCATCGGTGTCAGCGGTCTTTGGTCACCATGATCTCTGCCTCCCCCTCCTCCTCTACTACTGCCTCTGGAGCTCCTATGTGGCGAGGATCCAGAAGGACGGAATGATAGAGTAGATGATTCTCCTCCGGCCAGAGCCTCTAACGCGGCGTAGGGCGATATCACAGATGACGAGGTGGAGAATGGTCGGATGGCCGCATCAGTCATATTCGTGTGTGCGTCGACGACAAGCGACCGGGTTACAAGCTGATACAAAGGTTTACTTTATCAATGATTGTGGGATATGATGAGAAAATTGTTGTACCGTAGCGTGATTCGTGATGTGATGTGAATTGATGATGATCCGATGAAGGGTTTAGTTGAGTGAGAGTGAGAGTGAGGGCGTGAGGGTCTGGTGCTGATGTCTAGCCGAAAGGATCCTTAGCATCCTTCCTAGCGATCTAGTGATGACACCGATGCAGGCATCTAATGGGAAATATGACGACCGTTGATGATGAAAGATGGTAGCGAGGGGACGATGAGTATAATGAACGGACAAAAGGATGTGGTGGATGGGATGGACAAGGTTGATACCGAGAAATGTCAAAAGGACAATGAGGTGGGATAACCCGTAAACATAGCAACATACCTTGTCAACCCTGATGTAGCACGATTATCTCTTCGAGCCATTCAAATCTCAGCGGTTTCTTCCTGCGATGATTGCCTACGACTCAACCGTCGAGATGAACATCGCATGTGCTTGGGAGAGATATTGCATATCGTATCTACCCTACTCACTCAGCTACAGTGATATCTAGTCTTTGTCTCGGAGCTTTTCCCGATCTAACACATGCAAATTCATCATCCTAATTGCACCTGGCTCGACAACCAACCTGCCTAGCTCAGGCCTCAGGCCTTCGCGAACATCAAGGACACGCCTCAGGCCTTCAGCAGGAGCTTAACTACCTGCATACTCGACAGCTTTAGCTTCCAGCCTGCTTACGACGCCGTCCCATCTATGTTGCTTCTAATCTTCTCTGGCCATCCTACCGGTCAAGCCAAGCGATAATCAATCAGCATGCGCAACTCTTGCGCAACAATATGCTTCGGCTTCCGAATCCTGCCTTACCCTACGAGGCTCTGTGCGCCGACGAGGTGATCCGAGCCACCGTGACAGTGGTAACAACAGTCCAAGAGCCAAGAGGGTCAGTTCCAGGTGGCGCAGGGTGCGTGATCCGGTGCCTTGGTAAGACGGCGACTTCGGAGGCATAAACAGTTATGTGGACATGAGATCATGAGATTTGAGCAGAAGCTGCTCCGGCTGAGTGAGGTCTTGGCCTTACGAGTATTGGAAGCCATCTGTATGCACTGAGGGATACTGTACACAATATCATGTGCATTGTCCGAACGGCAAACAATCTGTGTAATGTGTGAATCTCAACAGCCCGCTTCCTCCCACTGCCTGGCGATACTCGTACAATCCATGTCGCCTCACTTCCGCATCTTCGTCACAGGATGACTCGCAGAAACTATCCAAATCAGTGGTTCTTCGCACTGGACTCGGCCGCACCATCATCGTGTGCGGCACCAATAGTTGAAATGCTTCGACTCAAACCTCTGGAAGGCATAGGTCTGGGCATCTCGATGGGGCCTTCATAAGCTCCGTGCCCTTCATCGGTATCGCCACCAGGCAAACCAGCAGTGTAGGCCATCTCACCAGGCC
The DNA here is from genome assembly GCA_000507405.3 of Kwoniella heveanensis BCC8398. Taxonomy (NCBI): domain Eukaryota; kingdom Fungi; phylum Basidiomycota; class Tremellomycetes; order Tremellales; family Cryptococcaceae; genus Kwoniella; species Kwoniella heveanensis. The sequence goes on along the minus strand of KV700144.1, from coordinate 100,459 downwards.
TGGTGTACGCCACGGACCCGTGTCGTGACTCGCCCTCGGGAGGAAGTCCACCCATCCCATAACCGGTCTCCTCGTCGAGCGGGGCGTAATCACCTGGTTGAGCGTCCGTGACATCGTGTCTGGGGTGCTGGTGCGTATCTTCCGAAGGCATGCAAGGACAAACGGATGAGGAAACGGCTGCATAGATAGAGTGGCCAGTGGCGAGCACTGTACCTAAGACCCGAGAGGTGACGGCGGCAGCCTTGCTGTTGCCTGTGCTAGTGCCAGCGTCAGCATCTGAGGTGTCGACTCGTGCGAATGTGGTGACTTGCCACCTGTCCGACTGAGCGCTTTCGCTAGGGGAACAGTCGTCATGGCCTCTAGTCCTGTTATTCAGCGAGCGTGCACTGTCGTCAGTGACGGAAAAAGAGGGATCGTACTCGACGTCATTCATCCTTGGGGCTATGAGGATTTGTGCCTGATCTTCACTACGAGAATGCTAGAGCAGTCCGAGACCGTAAGGAGTGTTTAAGTTCAAAGTTGGAGGACGGCAAAGTTTATCTCGTTTCGATCTCATATCCCCTCGAAGATATGTTGATGGTCCTACGAGCAGGAGAGGTCTGTAGTACGATAGCTTGGAATCCTAAACACGCTCCTGTGCAGCATCTCAAGTTAGGATGCTTTCAGCTTCTCAAAGGGACGTTATAGTCCCATGTCAAGGAAAGATCCTGCACTCTCTAGTAGCGTGTCATGCGCACAGTACGATTTCGAATCATGATACCAGAGGACGGAGATCCTTTATGGCTAGGAAGGAGGAGAAGTGAACGCTGTGCCACCTTGTCGATCGCTTCACCTACAGTATACGCAGTTCAGGGTTGAAGAATGCATCATGACATAAAGGAGATGCACTGTACGTCTATCCTTCTGAGTGATATCATCGAGACAAACCCGAGTAGCTTGATCAGTCTAGGAGAGGGGTCCCTCTCGCTGCAGTACAGCTATGTCTTCCGTAACACCCATTTTCCCTCCAGCACACACAACCGGCCGCCACATGAGACAACCATTGTCGTTGGCCTCTCAGCCTGCAATCTTCTCACCCCCATGAAGCGGAATCAAGCAAGGATGGGAAGCTTGATGCTCAAGCACGGACCGCAAGCTGTAGATGAGGGTCGTAGAGACTTTCATGTCCGGTATTGGTCGACTGGTGGTTGTCGTTGTTGCTCGCACAGGCTTCGCTTTGAGGTTCATAGCTCATGGTGGTCGACCGTCCTCGCTGTGAAGGGAGACCCCACTCATCGCGATCTTCTTCACAGCAGCCACCACTCAGCTCAAGATACCCTGCTTGGACAGCAGCGATGTCTTTGTTCCCTTCTGCGATGTACCGATTCGGAAGGCACGAAGACAGGCAGCTCGGTATGCCCAGCGTCGGCAACTTGGAGGAAGTACTCGAACAGGCTGCGAGAGCCGCGGAAGTGACTGCTGACCCCGCTTTGGATATCATCGATGTAGCTGCCGAGGCTGCTTCCTTCCATGACGACAGGCAACATGTGTCGGTATCGTAGTCTCGATGAGCATAGTAGACTACCTCTCTCGAAGAGTCCTGGCTCTCTCGTGTAGGCAGGATGTCGTCGTTGATCCGAGTGGAGGCAATGGAGGTCCCGATGTGGTCGACGTTCATTTTGATCTGGTCAGATCAAGGAAGATGAGTGTCTGGATGGTTGAAGACGGGTGCTGTGTGGAATCGATGAAGGGGCTGTGACGGTTGCAGAAGGAGTGAGGATAGGTGAGTGTCCGGGGGTTGCTCTGTGTTGAATCACATTGCTTCTGCTCTTTTATCTTTGGCCTCGACTTGGCAGGTACCCTCAAGCGGGACGGGTCAGTAAGTCACTCGCTCACACCCTTTGCTTTCAACTAAAAAAGGAGAGTCATGCTCCTTTGCATACCTGGAACACCCAGTTCTCCAGTCCGATCTATGCCTCGTTTTCTTGAGAACGCTCAGCCATCTTTCCTGGTCACCCCGCTCGGTCATCGATACAGCAGCGAGGGTGACATCCCATAAAGGAGCATGTGCATTATTCACTGCCATGCTGTCTGGTCGAAGCTTTCTGGGCCTCTTGCTCTTGCAGTATGCGTTGTACGGTGAGTCACAATTCTGCAAATACAGCAAGCTTTGAGAACACGCATGCATAGGAGCTGAAACGGATCACTGCAGCGCCATAGAAGATGTTGTCCACTTTGAGAAAGAAAACTGCCGAGAGAAGATAGGAGAATGCCCATCCCTAGATCTAGGAAGATATGTAAGGTGAAAAAGGCGCTCTACAGTGTAGCTGGTACTGTACTCATGCGAAAGAGAGAGTAATGCTCTCCGAACCTCCAACAGGGGTCTGGTCTCCCACCGAACTGTCCGGAGGACTGACATCGTAGTCCGTCTGCCACCCATTCGTCCCTCGTTGACCCTCACCATTGTCCAAAGGCGATATGGGCTGCTCCACCTCGCTCTCTTGAGATTGGTTGGATTGGGACTGCGTTGAGCTCTGTGGAGCTATGTACTCCATCACATCGTCCCGTCTTCTCGGCGGCTCCGACGGTACGGAGTTGAGCAGATGATACTGAGCGTCAGTGGTGCCGCCGCTTTGCCTACCATCACCCGATGGTGCCACGCGCCAGCTGCCTCGAAGCTCAGTTGATTGTTCGGCGATGGATCCACCGGCACCAGAGAGATCGTGAGTGCCGTCGGTACTCTGGCCGGACTGAATCGTGGAGGCCTGGCGATCCATCGCTGTGCTTGACGTCCCGCCACAACAGGTGCTGAAGGCGGACTTGACAGTAGACGCCACAGCGTGACCAAGGGCACAAGGGCGAAGGTTGCGTGCGAGGAGGGCAGAGACCCCGGCTGATGGTTGGATTTCCCGAGATTCGGGGTTGAAAGTCAATTCTATCTGCCTAAGCTCGATATCTTGCTGCAGGGTGCTGCTGGGTCGATGAAGACCGCGCTCGCTAGCGGCGACGGCGTACTCGACCTCACCAGAATACTCAACGTCGGCCATCTTAGTCAGACGATGTGATACTGCTGTATGGAGTGGCGATGTGTGATATGGCTCGCTGATGAGGGGACTGGGCACACAGTGTGACGTTCAGTCTGGAGGAGAGAAGTCGAAGGACCAGACGGGTTTCTGTTCACTTCAATGAGGTGCTGGGGTGGATTTATATCCAGTACAAGATCTGTTGGTTATGTATGGGATAGACTCCGCTGGGCTAAGCGAATAGTCAAGATGCTGCTTCAGTCGCAGAACCACACTCAAAGGAGGAACCGTCTCGGGTGTCACGCTCCGTTCTGGCCTGTTATCTTATGCTGTATCAAGGGACTAGGCGAAGTCTTCCCTCAGACCTCGAGCTGTACTATGGAGTAGGCTTCTGATCTGGGCCTCGGTTGCTTCTGATTCGCCCATCAGCTATGAATATCATATTTTACAGTACGTCTAGCACGGACAGGACGGCTATCAGATAGTATCACTGTGTGTGTTTGACTTCCTCCCTCCCAACCATTGGCTTCTGACCGGTTGTTATGTGGACTTAACAAAGGATCTTACCCTCCCAGCACAGATCGATTGGTCGCTGGCTGCCCTCTTCGAGCTGTCAAACAAAGCCAGCTAGCTAGCGAGTTGCCACTCTTCGACGAACTTCCCAGGCTCATCTATTGTACTAGTACATATCGCAAGCAGTACGGTCCGAAGTCCCTAAGCTGAAAACATGACCGCATTATTCACAAAGCGCGTTACGATATGGTCGATCTTCGAATCTACTGTCTGCGTTCGTCTGATTCGCTCGCCGGGGAGTTGTATGTAGCGGAAGGTCAAGGACGTTGCTGCCGGTTACTGGATCCAGCCCCTGCTGTCTCCTGCTCGCTTTCATTTGGGGTGGCACTTGACCCATGGCCCCGGCGAGACGAGATTACACCATAGTAACGGTTGAATATATCGCCCCACTCAACTCCATGGAGCGTAGGTCGGAGAACGTACGCCTCGGCAAAAGTTCGAATAGGACGACGCTCAACGTGATGCATTGCGATCATGGCTGCATCAAACACGAGATCTCCCATTTCATCTTCGAGTTCCTCTTGTGTTCGTGCGATCGGGATTCGCGGCTCGTCTTCCGTTCCGCTCTGACTGGCCCTCTCGCGACTCGTGGCTGTGGTGGGAACCGGGGGATCTTGACTTCGGCTTTCAGTCGGAGTTGAACGCTCGGATCGACCCCTGAGGAAGCGTCGCAATCGTCGCCTGAAACTTGCACGCTCGGTCTCAGTCTGAGGAGCAGATCCCAAGACTTCTTCCTCTTCTTCTTCTTCTTCTTCTTCTCCTACCAGTGTGGAAGCCTCCCCAGCCGTCCGATATGATTCTATGGACGGGGCTCGAGGTGATCCCGGCCTCAGATGAGATCCACCAGGTTGCTCGGACTCATTGATCTGTCGAATGGTCGATTGCGAAGATCGCTCGGATGGGTCGGTGACTGGCTGACGATGTTCAGACATCCTAGGTGAACAAAGATGAGTCTTTATGTCAAATGGCAGTAGTGATTGGATCTTCTACTTTTAGGTATCGCGTGAAATACATAACGGATGTCAAAGAAACGGTTGGACGAGGACACTCGACAAGCCGTGGGTACCAAGAAACTACAGTAGGCATGTCCTTCATGATATCCTTCCGTTTATCCAAGGTCCACTTGCTCTAGTAGTGCACACCAACTTGCTACTTCGAGTCATTTCGAGAGGCGCTCATGAGGTCTGAGCAGGCCTCAAGACAGATCCTGTGAGAACCATACAAGTTGTACATCGAATCGAATCGAAAACGGAATTGCTCCTTTCATATAGTGCTTAGGTGGCCTAACTGAGCGTGTGGCAGATACATATCGTACGTGGTTCATGCCACAACAAAGACGATAGGATACACAGCATAGGACACGGCCTTTGTGGTCTGAGAAGCTTGCGATGGCTAGGCAAAGCTGCCATTGGGCCTCCTCAGAGCCTCGTCTGAATAACCGTCTACAGCTTCTCCGCACGTATCACCACTATCAACGTCTGTCGCACTCTGTGCTCGTCATTGCGTAGCATCCTCGTTAGGTTTCGGTAGATGATAACTCGGCAATTCGATTTGACTTTCGGTGGGATAGAACGGTACCGGCTCACCCGACCAGCTCATATCCTCCACAGATCCTTGCATACCGTGAAACGAACTCTCGATGCCGGTCTTGATTGATGTCATGCTGGACAACAGCAGTTGTGCGGCATCCACGCCCGTCTTTTCCGAGGTGTGATACGAATTGAGGTCATACAAAGCTTGATCGATTTTCGACCCTAGCTGTTCGGTGATCAGACGCTCTTGCGTCTTCACTGCAGCTGATGTGGAGGACTGCTGTCGAAAAGTGTTCGGACGCAGGACCCTGTCTCTTCGTCTTAGGAGCGGACCAGAGACAAATGACCTCTTGGAGACATCGTAAGATGCTTAGTAATGATGATAAACACTGTCAGATTGCCCTCTGAACCGTCTGGTGATGCGAGGGGAGATGGTGAATGTCAGTTGGCTGTTCAGAGTGTGCTGGTCGGTCGTCTGATCAGGCTGCGACATGTCGATCTGATCCCCCCGCTTGACTGGCTCGCGAGTAGGAGAAGGAAAAGCTGACGGTGGATAGTCAAAGAAATGAAGAAAGGCGTTACGATTGGGCAAGTCGATTGAGAGTAGATCTTGGGTTTTGGAGACCTGGACAACACAAATATCAGTACAATGTTTGAAGAGTTCCATAGGGTCTTGTGATTCGTCATGGTCCGTACCCCCACTCCGTCCATGCCAGGCGTTTCATAGGATGCTTCTTTTCGGACCATACACTCTACTTCCTTTGTACTACGGAAGGACTATGCAGAATGATAGTAATGAGAATGATGACTACTCATACTGTATTGACACTGTATCGCATCACCCTTACGACTGGCCCCTAAGACGTGCCGGGGGGAGGGGAAGTACCAGGACTGACGTTTGAAGAATCATCATCCTCCCAGGCGTTCCAGTCGATGCCTGACCCCGAAGCCTGCCCTCGCCCCGCGCTCCCAGAAGGATCAGTAGTTGTCGGCTCTCCAAACTCCCACGATCCACTGAAGTGATCGCCGCTAGCAGGAGGTAGAGAACCGGCAATTAGCAGCGATGCATCGACAGACCCCTCGGAAGGAGTAGAGAGGCTCTCGCGCCTGCCAATATCGAGGGAAGAGAACCGGTCTTGATGCTGGTGTCGTTTCCCAGTAGTCGCAGTAGATCCCTCACCTACCGCGCTGCTGTGAGCAGTGCGTCTGCCACCTGGACGTGGAGCAGCAAGGTGTTCAGTCCCTTGGCTGAGACCAGGCACGCTGGCAGCATCGGCAGTGCCGTATCGGCTGGAGCTTATGTCGACGTTCAAGGAAGCTCGGCGAGCAGAGCTGGCATCCGTCGGTGCTTGAGAGGCCTGTTACTCGTTGCTCCGCCCGACGACGCCCAGGCACGCCCCGCAGGCGTCGAGGCAGCCGCCGTGATCTCCGCTATTCTGAGAAGAATTGGATGGCAAGAGTGATCGGCTCTCATCTATCGAGTATCTCATTTCTTCTGGGACGGGCGTCTCTGACCATTGACCAGTACTGGTGGGTGTATCCGACATCTCGACTTTGTATGTGGCTGTTTGTAATGAAGAAATGTTCAGGGGGAGATGGTATGACTGGTGGCAAAACACACTGACTGGGTGGAGGATGCGCACTTGATCCTGGATGGAAAGAGTCAGGGGTGTGCCATAAGCATAAGCCTTATACGCTGAACAGCAAAGTTACTCGAATGCCCTATCAACTGCGGAGCGATCGTATGAGAAGGCCGCCAGCAGTATCAAAGGATATAAACCTTTGGATATAAACGTTTGAGAAAAGCCAAAGTGCTTGGCCGTGCACGTCAGCATTTCAAGTAAGGCCGAGGCCTGTGGTCAGGCTTTCGAGGACATACTCCCGCGAAAGTATGGTGAATTGCGTTTTAGGGTGATAATACATACATCATACACATGTCCAACTGGGGATCGACGGGATCACGCGGCCACTTGACCTTGAGCCAGAGCCTGATCGACCCATACTCCATCCCCAGGTCCACCCTGCCTCAACTGCGCCTGCGCCTGCTGCTGCTGCTGCTGCTGTTGAGCCGCCATCCAAGCGTACTGAGCTTCTGTCCTCCGTCTGGCTTCAGCGGCAGCCTGTTCCTTCTTCATTCCTTCCGCTCTGAGTCTGGCCGCTTCCGCCCATTCAGGCTCCGCCGGAGGAGCGAAGTAGAACGCTGTCGCCGCGGCTAGAGACACCACTCCGACAATGGCTAAAACGAAATCGATATCGGAATCGCCGGTCGTGAAGACCGATCGCCAGTACTGCCATGATAGTCTGCTGAGGCGCTGCGTGTCGCTGGACTGGTCTCGCGCGGTGAAAGGGGATGAATACCCAAGGTAGGTCCACAGAAGCAATGTAGCGAAGGTGACGACCGCGCCTATCAAGTATGGGAGTGTCGCCGAGAAAAGGTTTTCGAAAGTGTATAGCAGAGAGCGAGACTGGATTCTATCGAGAGAATTCTGGCGGTCGGGTTGAGCGGACTTGTATGTGTTAGGCTCGGGCATGAAAAGATCCGAGAGTATCGCTTGAGTGCAAAGTCTTGAACCAGCGATAGCGATTGGGACCTAAGACGATTAGATAGGACAGGATCAGCAATCGGAGCGCACAGTGAAGTGAAGCCTCGGATGAATGCCAGATCACTTACTCCTGTGCCGGGATGCGCGCTCGCGCCGACGAAGTATGCATTTTTCAATTTAGGATGTCTAGCCTGTTGACGGAAGGAGAGGACGTTGAAGAAGTCGTGCGTTATACCGAGGATGGATCCATGAGTGAGGTTGAACTTGTCTTTCCCTGTGGCACGTAGAGTAGTGACGATAAGCGCCGTAATGCCAAACATGATGTGGGGAAGCAATCTACGCATCCTATGTGACTGATAATCACTCACATGTCTGAGGCGTGTTGACCTCTTCCCAGGTGATTTTTCCTCTCAATCCCTTGATTCCAAGTCTGGCTTCCATGACCTGAATGACCTGTGTTCTGGCTCTCTCGACTAAGGCAGGCCAATCCTGGCTCTCAGCATCTGGGGTTTTAGACCCTTTCGAGAATGTCCGGATACTCTCTCCTTCGGTTCCATTGCTTGATGTGACATGCGAAGGTAAGAGATGGCCGACGGGAACTAGGACGACGATTGCGTCCTTTCCTTCTGGGGCGGCTGTTGGATCCCTGTACCCGACATCGAGAGAGATTAGCCAGCACGATTGAGAAGGCGAGCGGATACCCCACTCACACTCTTGAAGGGACGTTCACGTAGAAGCTCGGCTCTCTCGGCATGCCTTTCCTTTTGAAGATATCGTCAAATGATCCTTTGTAGTCTTCAGCCAGGAAGATGTTGTGTGCGTTCAAGGACGGTATCGTCGAGTCCATGGCCCAATAGAATGAGATGGACGAGCAGCTATCAATGCAATGGTCAGTCAAGAAGCTCCTGAATGAGAGCTGAGATAGAGACTACTCACGAATGTGGCTTCTTCAGCAGCCGTCCAGCCAAAGACGGGTCTAACAGCTCCTTCGGTGTCGTACCACCCGCTCCTGCATCTTTCTTCCCCTCATCAACACCTTTGTTCCCCTCATCGTCCTTGACGAAGAGGTTGTTATGAGCCCATACCAAATCGGCGTTGACGACTACCATATCTGCCGCTTTCCACTCTCCGTTCTCTAGCCGGACACCATTGGTTTTCCCCGATTTGTTGTATGTCACCGAAGAGACGGGCGAGGAGTAATGGAATTTGGCGGAATGAGACTCGGCAATATTGACGAGTGACTGGACGACAGAGTGGAATCCGCCTTTTGGGTACCACTGATAGAGCATGACAAATTCAACATGGGAACAGATCGGAGCAATTACAGGAGAGCAAAACGTACGATGCCCTCGCATGTCTCAGTCCATTGTAGAAGTGTGTATGTACCAGGAGCATCAAACGGTGAGCTGCCGAGGTACCTGTTGGCAGTCATCCCAATCAGTGCATTCCATCTTATGTGAACTACCGTGAGCAGTGAGGAAGACATACATGCTGCCGAAACTGAATGCTCTCCTGATCCTATCCGTCTGGAAATGCCTCGCGCATCTTCCCCACAGACTACCGAAAGGATGTAGCTTGAGCAAGTTGAATATGACCTCTGGTCGTAGCAGCGACAGGAGACTCGGAAAAGGTTTCGATAGTACATAGTCGTAGGATAGTTGACCATGGATTTCCGCCTCTCTGTTCACATATCATCGTCGTCATCAGCTTGCCCTCCTTGAACAGCCAAGCAGGATTGAAAGTTGAAGCATTCTCATATTATGTATTGGAGCACACACCTCATGAAAGCTTCAAGTCGGGCTGCTCCTCCCTTGCCCTCCCATTTCTCCACTTCTGCACCCAGCTTCGCTCGATCTGAGCTAAGCGTGACCTTTTCGCCATCGTGGTAGTGAATCACGTAGTTCGGGTTACACTGGACCAGCTCTACGTGGTCTTCCAGCTTGGTACCTAAATCGCTGTACAATTGGTGAAAGATCGGCGGTAGAAGTAGTAAAGAAGGTCCCTAAACAGCAACGCATATGAGTGGGAATCCGTGTACCGCATAACGGAGAGCGACCTCGGCTACTCACCTGGTCGAAACGGTACCCATCGTGGTGTATCAGGCTACACCGTCCTCCAGAGAAATCGTTTTTCTCGTACACTTCGACGTCGAAGCCAGCATGCGCCAATCGAGCCGCCGTAGCTGTGCCTCCCACCCCAGCACCTATGTGTACGGGTAAAGGCTTCTCGTGAGCTCTATGATGCGTGTCGCCTTTGCCATAGTCGATCCAGGCGAGCCTCGAAGTCGATTTATCGTACTCACCCACAATGATCACCTTTCTTGGTCTTCCACTCGTGTCCATGGTTAGACCTCTGTCAGCACGCGAGATCTATCTGATCGGACGTCTCGCCACCGGAAAGATGAGGAATCCAGACGTCTCAGTAGACCAGTAAGCTAACGTTGCCATCATATCGTTGAATTGCATTGATGCCGGGTTTGTCACCGCCATCGCAGATCGGGTTGTCGTCATTCGCCGTACTTCGAGCATTGCTTCCACGTCATCACTCTACGCGTCTTTCACGTTCTTTTGACTTGAACTAACCATCGGCATGATGCTTGATCAGATCAGATTCTCTGCTTTTGTCCTCATATCTGCATATCCGCACCAGTGGTTCAACTCACAAATCATCGGAATGGGTTGGAAGATCAAGCGAAATGAGAAACACCTACACCCACCCGCAGTACCCGTCATATCAGCCGCGAGCGTCAAACAGCAGCATTCTGTGTCATGGTTGGAAAGGCTAAGAAGGGGTACCGTCCGTTGTGTAGTTGACACATTCACTTACCCCATCATGCACACAAGCTGTGTGTGTCTACCAAGATACGCATCAAGCGAAATAGCCTGGGCCCGATCCACAAACAAGAACGGACATGGGACGGCTCCTCACTTCCTTTGTCCACTCACCGCTTCCAGAGGTCGAGTGGAACAGACGCACAGCACAGCCTTTGAGTCACGCGGGAAAAGGACACCTTCGCGCGTCCGAGCAAGGCGTGAATATATGTGTATGTGTACGGTTGTCCAGACTCGGTACGCGGTATCTACTTGTCGAAGAAGATCTGCTGTGTACTATATGACTAGCTGACTCCTTGGAGTGCGATCGCGATTGTGATTGCGATTGATTGAGGAACAAAGGTAGGAGACGGGTTACTGATTGGGTCCGTCGGACATCATCAGCCTGTTTCGTTTTCACATCTGTTAATCCTCGCCCTTACGAGCATCGATCACTCTCAGTCCGCCCACATATCTATCTATATCACAGGTGGAGAATCGAAACCCAACTACAATACCAGAAACCTTCGATACACCCCTACCATTTTCTTTTCGTCCCGACGCACGATCGAACCGCTTAGACAAACTACCACACAGATAACACAGATATTTATTCGGTACCTATCGTTTCCGGCCTCAAGGCTAGTAACAAGTCGACATCCTCCTTACTGTCGGAATTGGAACAGCTTCTACTGGTCTTCTAGACAAGCATCCACCATCTACCATCATATTTCTTCCCCACCATCCTCTCGGCGAATTTGAAGCCAAAATCGCGGGGGTCACGATGTCGATCACTTCGGCAACTACAATATTCGATGACACCGCCCCCTATATCTCTTACCAGGGCTCATGGTCACCCCAAGACACTAGTAAGTAATGTGCACCGTGCATCGTCAATATCTGAAAGGGCTCTCTTTCCCCTCATTGGACGAGCCATCGCCGCTTTTGAAAGCTCTTTCGAGGGATCCGATGCTGTCGGCTGAGAATCTGAGACTAACTGACGGAGCAACTTAATTGGGTGGCCGTGCAACTAGGTGATCCGTTCATCAGCCGATACAAGAATTCGACATTCCATGGGACTACGTCGGACGGCGATACAGCCACGATCACGTTTATAGGTACTGATATCCAGGTGTTCGGAGCGAAGAGGCCTAAGTGAGTGCAAACCTGCTTGCAGATAACACCATCAGACTGTAGCGTAATGACGCTCAGCTCGCGCCGGACACCGTATCGCGTCAAAAATCTCACCGACCAGACTGCTACGAGACAAGGCAAAGTATAATCATCTACTTTCCCGTCCGTGAGAACGCAGGCAGGACAGTGCTAAAGCTTGAAGCTGATACTTTGTGCTCTTCCAGCCATGGCTATCTCTCAGGCTCGATCGACGAGGAGGCCAAAATATACATGAATGGCTACGCCCGCAATCCCGAAGAATACCAAGTCGTCCTCTTCGAGGCTCATCATCTGGCGAATGCGACACATGAGGTGGTGATGACCAATGAGCCGATGTATAACACGAGTGTCGCTGGAGGGAATTGTGAGTGCGCTTGCTCAAGGTACTTTCTTCAGCGCCACGAGTACTTTACAGTACGAGTGTCATTTCGGATACTGCTCTGAAACCCCAGCTCGCGGGTATCTCATCCTCAACATATACCGAACTCGGGATGTAAGACGTGTGATGACCATGACGATGCTGGTGCTGACTCACAACTCCTTACTCGATCCTCTTCCGCTGTACTCCTTGCACACCGGAAACGTACTGTGTACTTCAAACCGCAGGGTTCGACATCGATTTCGTCGCCATCAACGGAACGCCAATAGCAAAATCCGGCTCCGGCTCCGGCTCCGGATCTTCTACATCGTCTTCTGGTACAATTACCCAGTCACTCTCTGCCCCTCTGCAGACCGACCGACCGGACCAATATCCTTTACCATTATACACTGTCGCCGGGATACCGGAACAAGGGGCTCTGCAGCTCGCAGTGAGCGTGACGCCTTCTTTGCCGTGAGTCTGGCGGGCTCTGAACCGTCTCTTCTTGGATCGATCAGCTCGTCCGAGTATAACATCCGCGAAAAGTTGGTCGTGTAGATAGCGACAAAGACATCACGAAGGAAGAAGCCACACTGGACAGAAATGCATCGAATTGAACTGAATTGGGTTTCGTACTGTCCACATCGCAGCACGGCTCAAAGACCAGTGATAGAGAAAGTAGCCTCAAGCGCGAGGAGACTACCGGGCGCAGATACGGTTGGTCCGTTGTACTTGATGGTGGTCCTGCTATCTTTATTGCTGGGGTCTGCGCCTCGAGGAGCCTAGCCATTGGACCTTTTCGAAACGGGGCAGGTAATTTCGATCAAAAGGTCCGTGTTACGTGCCATTCTGCGTCTCAGCGCACTCTATACTATAGTCTCCCGAGGTGTCACATTGTACTGTAAGGGGAGGATTCGGAACTCTTCGAGTTTGGTCGTGTCACTCCTCCACTGTACGTTTGGTGTTGTAGAAACGATTAGGACGATACAGAGATAGCAGTGTATATGTCACTCGCCCGGTGCCAGCTATAACCACGATCATGCATCATCTGGCTGTGTATTCAGACTCGCTCTGTCCGTAAGGGAACACGCAACACGTGACGACATAATACCTGTTACCTGGGATCAAACGAAATGTATTAGGGATATCCCCACGGTCATGCAGTGAAAACTAAAATCGGCTCTTTGAGCCTCTTATCAATAAAAGAAAAATGATTGTCAAAATATATGGAGCGAGTGAGCGAAGGAACACACTCGCGAGCGTCCTCACTCAACACGGCACAATTGCTCCTCTCGTGGTGCGGCAGTTATGCGCAGACCAAGACTTGCCAAGAGTACACAAAGTTTCTCGCCACCGTTGCATCCTTCTACTCCACTCCACTTCACGTCCCTCCTTTCTATAGCTCCATTCGCTCAAGCTTACGCATGTCGTTCGTAACGTCTACTCTCGACGTCCCCAGCTGTTCCTCTCTATCAACCGTCCTCTCGCCCGCCAGAATCGACAGATTTTCAGTCGATTTTCGAGGTCTATCTGGACCCCACACATCTTCGTGCGCTTAATCGCTCTCAGAAATGAGGGCAAGAATCATTCTGCGAAAAGTTTCACGTGGAGGATCAGCAAATATCCAAAATTGCCCGCCAACTGACATGGCTCCAAGCACTTCAATGTCACGCATGGACCGGTACAGGCGACAAGAGGGGGCACATCGGGCCAAAACGCCTTCGGATGATGAGATTTGCGCGCAAGGATATCACTCACCGGTAGAGGTAGTAAAAGAATGATACAAGGTAGAAACCGAGCTTGATGAATGACTCTTTCTTGTGTCCGGACAAGGTTCGGAAGATCTCCGTCGCGTCGTACATGTGGTTCTTGGACATGATCCTATTGAATGAGACGTATCCGAGAACGAAGCAGCACAGGCGAAATCGATTGTCATCACGACGTCAAATGGACGATTGTCCGAAATTGATGTGCAGGGATAGGCGTGGATATGAGATAGGCAGGGCGGAAGAAGTCACACGATTAGCCAGTCATTCATAAAGAGAAGAAGTTGATGAGCGGTACTGACTTGTTGACATTGTATCCGACTAAAGGAGCATTGAGAAGGAATGCCAACCATTGACCCGAGAGCAAGAAGCAGAGGGTGAGGAAGGCGTGGGCGATGACTTCGGGAAGGACGAACTATGTGAGGAACCGGGAATCAGCATCGGCGTTAGCGATATACAATCAAGAGGTAAGTCACTCTGTGTCTGGATACGGGAACTGTAGGTGAGGTGTCCATTGCAGTGACAGCATGGTTGCTGACTCACCTGATTGAGCTTGTTACAGAGGTCGATGGGGTTGATGTAGTCTGTACAGATACAATATATGGCAGCCCCTTAGCCTTCAAGCCCTTTTGCCGTAGTGGTCATTGTTCAATGAAACGAGAGCAAGGGAAACGCGCAGACATACCACACTCGAGGTCAGAGAACATGATGATCTGTTTTTATGGCACAGACACGCGGAAGAGATCAGCACAGCCTTTTCTCGCCAATGTCAATGATGATAGAGATGGGTTCAGGCGAGAAACGAGACAGGGGTATCACTCACGAAGAATACCATTGTGAAGAGGAGGACGGCAGCCATAAGGACCGCGAACAGGAATAACCAGCCTGCGAGAATCCACCAGAAGTCCGGCGAGAAGAATCGTTTGTCATGATCGAGTGTTGGTGAAGTGAGAACGATAGCATGAGGTGGTTGTGATCTTAAATCAGCCATCTGCCCTCGTCGTCCTTCGAGCTAAGAGGAAGGACGAGCACGCGATAGTTCCACATACCTTCACCACCCATTTTGAATATCTGTTATCACTAAGAAGACCTAGTCTTGAGCTTTGGCGGGTTCGAGATGGATTGATACAAGAGCAACGTCGTGAGCTGATATATCGAATATGTAGCAAATGAGATGGAATGTTGAGATAGTGGGTGGATGGGTTGGAATGGGATGCGGTGGTGTGTTGGGATGACGATGTTTGATCCTGGCCAGCTAGCGAGTGATAGAGCAGTTTGGACGCTTTCAGGTCGAATGGTGGCGCATTACGTAACGATACCAGAATAATTCATAGCCAAGCTTTTTTATTACTTTGGTCAGGAGTTGAGAAACGGCGCGACCAGGTTGACCGTCGCAGGTTTTCAGAATTCAACGACTAAAGTAATGCATCATGACAGAAGACTCTTAACACAACTATTTTACAATATCACCCACGAAGCACTGTGCACCGGAAAAGGGCTGACAGAGAACCAGAGATAGGACAGGATCCGCTTTCCAGACCTCCCCCCCCCCTCTCCCCCGACTTTTTAAGAAAGAGAGCTTGATAATAAAGCAAAATGGCCAACCCTCGACAACGAAACAAGGCGAAATCGCACAAGTCCCATGGACCGAGCTCGAACTCTATAAGGCGTATGCATCAGAAGCTGAGGAAAGCTCCCCCGCTCAAAGGTCCCGAGGTGTTGCAGCAGAGCTGGGACAAGAAGAAGACCGTCTTCCAAAAGTGAGTAGTTGTTGCGCATATGATTGATGACCACGCAATGCGAAGTTTGCTAGGCTGTCGGGGGAGCGATGGTTTGACTTCCTCCCTGGAGCGCAATGAAGAGCGTCTCGAGCGCCAGGTCATTGTGGGGAAGCTGTGGCATAAGTGAGATAGGACGCTTCGACTGACGATAACTTGTGTGCATGTTTCTAGCTACGCCGCTCTTGGTCTTCTTCCCAACATCCCAATCCCCCAAACAGCTTCATCATCCCGCTCGCAACGCGTCAAACTGCCCCAAGTACCAGCCGAAGTTGAATCAGCTCCCAAAGTGGGCTTTGGTCGAATCATCCGAGATGAAGAGGGTAACGTGATTGACATTGTCATTGACGAGGAGCCAGAGCAGGCTGGGGCTGAAGCCGGGAAGGAGACCGAGAAGGAGGGCGATGCACCGTTCGTGCATGATGAGGCTGAGCGAGCGCCCGTGCAGGGAAAAACGGATGTAGTGAGGCGTGAGTCTGTCCTAGCGCATCGCTTTTTGGCTATTGTCATTTCGTCGCATCAAGCAATTTCGATAAAGCTGATCATGCTGGGTATCATCTGCTTCCCCCCACGTTCGAACCATTGTAGAGTTGGAACAGCTCGCGTCGACATCAGAACCAGTCACGAGACACTCTTCAACCTCGGAAAAGACGTGGCTGCAACAGCTCGTGCTGGCGTATGGAGACGACTACGAACGTATGGCGAGGGATAGGAAGTTGAACGTATGGCAGAAGACGCAAGGGGAGATCAAGAGGATGATCAAGAAGGCTGGTGGCGTTGAGAAGCTACGGTCGTAGCTAGGTGCTACGGCCCAACAGAAGCGGCAGCTCCAGGCCGAACAGCCTATTCGGCCCAGAGAGTATCGCAGCGCGGCGTATATCGCTTCTAGACGATTGGTATAGCTGGACAGCCTTGCATCTGGTAGTTAGAGAGACCCGATGAGTTCAAGCCATTATCGTTCATGCTTTGTATGTATACATGTACAGTACGCGTAGAGTACAAGCTGTGTCACCCAGGTTGTCGTACGCTGTTTTAACCTCTGCTTACGAGTCTGCAAGGCACAGTCGACTTGACTGGGCCGTCGGCACCGAAGTTGATTATTCCCCAGGGGTGGAGAAGAGAAAGTAGTGCCACATGCTTATGCAAGACCTCGTCACCGTAGCTTACAGTTGCGGTGAGAAAACCTCGGTGAATGTATACAGATCACATCCACCCCTGTTTTCATCCCATCCTGTTTCTTGGTCTTACAGAGCAAACACGATACGACCATCCTCTCAAGAGGGCCCAAAGCCTTCCCATCTTACTCACACACAGTCACACAGATGCGGCCTCGAAACGAACACCGTCATATATCTTATACTTGACCAAACTCGCACGACTGAGCCGCGCGACCAAGGAGACAGAATTAGACTAGACTGTATACGGCCTGTCACCTAGAACCCCTCCATTCTGTACACAACCTAATCTGATTCACCATACCGATATACTTCAAGCCTACAGCCTGAATCCTCTTCCGACGATCCGTGTCTGTCGAGCCCGATCTCTTGGGTGACATACGATCACGGCGTTGTCGATACTCCTCACGTGAAAAACAGACCAGGTCGCACGAGGATCCCTTTTTGACCGAGAACAGGCATTGATTCGTCCATCCTCGCTCGTGTGAGCAGCGCTACGACCCTACCGTGGTACACCACTCGAAACGCATAGAGCTCCGTCCATCGCGACGACCAATCTGTCGGCTCATCACATCTGTTCAAGCTCAAAGGAGATCTCAACACTCGGTATTGCATACGTCGTGTTACCCCGCATAGTACACAGGGATCTCCGAGAGGATCGCATCACCTACCCCACTTGCACTAGACAAGCATCAACCTCATAGCAAGGTACAATCACGTCAAGGCTCGACCATCAAGACTCGGACGGCCATTGCAGTCGCTCGGCGTCAGCCTCCGCAATCGTCACGAGCTTATACGGCCATCCCCTAAGTACGCTCGATCGCCAGTCCGCCGCTGTGCCGCTTCAATCCCTTCATCCTTCGGCCATATATCCATTTTCCTCTTTTTTATAACTACTCCTCATCCGCTCTCGTTTCCGGTCCATTTCTGACCGCATCCGCAGCGCCCCAGCGACGCCCATTAAGTCATCGAAGCGAGAGGAGGATAGTGGTCCCCTTCCCCCACTTCAAGTGCACCTGCCAGCAAAGATGGAGAATCAATAAATCAGGTAGACCTCTGGTCTCTCGATTAACCTCATTTATTTCATAGCGTTTGCTCGCAGTCCCTCCATCATTCGACTTTGATCGATATACACTTGGCCACCTCCAGCTCCTCGTTCATATCTCAAGATTATCGAAACCGACCACATTGATTAGGTTAAGCCGACACAATGTCGAACCTTGTTCAGAGTATAGAATGTATGGTAGAAGCGGGAGTCAAGGGAATTATGGGGATTGCTGAAGGATATTTAAGTCCTGGATCTTCGAATGGAGACTTGCCGGTCATCGAAGGCGAGGGTGCCCGCGAAGATGAGGCAAGAGCGGACTCGCAGCTAGAGAAGGTCAAGGCGAACGGAGGAAATGTACCCCTTCCCCACGGGTCCAAGCCGGTTCTGATTCCTTCACCGCCTCGATCGTCCGTCCTGCAGGCTTCTCAAGCTTCTACCATTGGAACAAGTAAGCTGGCTTTGCCTAAACAAGATTCAATATTGCAATTACTGGACGTCCCATCCGGCTGGATCCACTTGCAATCCACGTATCTGGACGGAGATGTGGGCCAGAAGAAAGTGCGGTCGTTTGGGTTGAAGAATGTCGTCAACTCCGAAGTTGAGGTGGAGATCGAGAGTGACCTTGGGGGACAACTAGTCTTCTGGCTCGGCGAGGAAGAGAAGAGTAAGTTGCCGATTGTCTTGACTGTATTCATATCATCTGCGCTATGCTGGGTGCATCTTACTGACGGTCATCTTACCACGCACACAGGCATAAGTTCATCCGCATCATCCACTTCTTCTTCTTCAACTGGTGCAGGATCATCCTCACTGCACTTCACTTTGCCCTCTACAACGACCACATCCATCTTCTTCGCTTTCCAGCCAACGCACAGTCTTCCTTCTACACCCGCCATTGTTGCCTCACCTGTCGAGGATGGCGGTCACACACCACGGGTCAAACCGGTTCTCTCTCGCACACATTCTTCGGAGATGTCGCCTGTGGTAGGACCGAGCACAGTGGTGGATGACAAGTCGTCGGAATTTAGCTCAATATCGGGCGGGTCGAGCCAATCTGTGGCTGGGAGTGCGAAAGGCTCGAACAATTTTGGATCGTCTCGCCGGCCCGAGCCTGTACATCGATCATTCTCGGTCCACGGCTCGATATCGATCCGGGCTATCACGCCCCCTTCAAACACCGATCTTGATCCTCCTGTACCCACAATACCGTCTGCGCAGCTGGGTGTCCCTCACCAGATTATCAATCTTCCATTCTTCGCGACTGTCTGTCGGTCACTCTTCACGGCAGCCCCTATCGATCCGGTTCAAGGTCTAGTGACTGGATCACAGATCTCATCTGGCGAACTGCTGATCGACTTTGGAGGAGAATCAGTGTTAGGAGGAAGGTATTATCGAGATATCCTGTTGGTCAACCGATCCGAGATTGAATTGATCTGGAAGACAACGGTCGTCTCTTCTCCCTACAAAGACGCCGTATGGTTCGAGCTGAGAGACCTCGACTCCGAGAACGTCTTCGGCGTTGACCACTCGTCTCAACCGGTTCCTCTGCCGGCCTTATCCAGCCGGCATCTTCGATTGGAATTGCGAGTCAAAGCGGCTGTTCCTGAATTCGACTTCACCTTCCTCATCTCTAACGCCAATCAATCTGGCAATGTCGTGACTTGTCGAGCAGTCGGCTCGGCGCTGTCTGGCTCTATCGACGAGTCTCTTACTCTGCTCAGTGGGACCAATCTGGATTTCGGTCAGATTGTCGATGGCGTTTGGGCAAAGCAGATGATCACCTGCAAAAATAACGGAGATAAACCCATCGACGTCAAGTTTACTGCTGAGAAGGGTAACGACGTAGTTTTCCGGTTGGCAGGCGTGGCAGGAGAGGACATGGATGAAGATATACCCCTCGAAAGAGAGAGGACAAGGGTGAATTCTCTCCGCACGGATAAGAAGGTCTCAGAAGCAGGCTTATCGAGGACTTCAACCCGAGAATCTCGAGCTCGTGGCGACGCTCAACAACCTCTTCGAGATCCCCGTGCCGAGTCGCCAATGTCAGCTACCGCTGGTCCTTCTACGGCAGCCAGCAGGTCTCGACCGTCCAGCATATACAGCTCGGAGATGTCCAATGCCCATCGATCAGTTCCGGGAGATTTCGGCAGACCATGGCAACCTGAGCCAGATATTTCGGCGTCGAGCGATCAAGTCTCCAATAGCGGCCAAGAACGAGAGCGAGATTCGTCGCGACCTCCCTCGAGAGCACTCTCACGCGTTGCTTCGAGGACATCCAGTCACCTGCTGCATACTGGAGACGGTTCGGAAGATGAATCAGAGGACAACGAACCACCTTTCTTCTCGGGCGGAACAGAGCTTACTCAATACCAATCGCAATCTCAGTCGTTGGCAGCTCTCCTCGGCGGCCCTGGGCTGAAAGTCGGAGCTAGCGAAGGTAGTATCCCTCAAGGTGAACAAGTGATACCCAATCAAATCGAGGAGATGACAATGCGACCTGGCACGGAGTATAGGATTTTCGTACTGCATCGGCCTCTGCTCGACATGTCGAGTCCACCTGAAATTGCCGGTGCTCTTCGGAAATCTACCTTCAAGCTGTACTTGGAATACTCACCATCGGTCTCTCGGTCATCATCTACACCGAGCAAGACCAAGAGAACCATACACTGTTCAGTCGAATCCTGTACGTCTTTGATCAGATTGCCTCACGGGCAAACCCTCGATTTCGGTCAAGTCACAGTTGGAGCTTCCCGCTCGTTACCCCTGATTATCGAGAACTTGTCCGCTCTGTCGGCCAAAGTCGAGATCGCTGCTATCTCGAAGGTGATATCGGCGAACAGAAACGTTATCGTGATACCGCCGTTCGAATCGGTCGAAGAAAAGTTGGAATTCTTCCCTAGGCGGATCAACGAGAAGTATGAGAAGCAGATGTTCGTGCGGAATTTGCTGAATAGGAAGGACGATCAACTGGTCAACATAAGGTCCAGGAACGTCGATGTTTACAACCTCACTCTTCACTCTCACCTCTATCGGATCCTGACGCCATCCGGAAGTAACTTCCTCGATTTCGGATCAGTCGTTATCAACTCACCCTCTATCCGCATCATGCACGTCGAAAACTTGTCATCTTCGCGATTGATCCTCGAGCTTTCCGCGTCTCAACCTGAGGATATCGAGCTCTTCGTCAAGGCTGAGGACGAACCATTAGCACGCCAAAAAGCTATCGCTGAGGGCAAATACCCCAATGCTGATGCTGGGCTGGAGAGGATGGCTTCGCCACCTAATAGAGAGCTGAAAGAGAGATTCATGGAAACGCTCCAGGAGCTCAGCGAGAAATCAGGTGGCGCGATTGGTATCAAGAAAGGCAAGTCACGGGAGAAGAGCGGCGGTAAGCCGAAGAAGGAGGGTGCTGAAGGAGAAGGCAAGAATGTCATCCAGCAAGTGGCTGCTGCCTTGAAGAAAGGAGGGAGGGGTCGACCCGTCCAGGTGTGTTGCAGCTTGCGGGCATCCGTTGCTAGCTACACCATACTGATGTTTGTTATTTTATCTGATTCACAGCTCTACGGTAACGCCGTGGTTTTCAAGGACAGAGCTCTCCTTGAACCGCACGAATACTTAGATTTAGCCGCTGGTCCGCCTGTCTGTGTTCACCGATCACCACGCGCGAAGCGGTTCGCCCTTCTTGATACCATTGAGCAGGAAGATAAAAACAAGCTTTCTGGTAGACACGAAAAAGTACTGAAACTCGATTTTGCCGCCGGTGCCAAGGCCACCGGATCGACCGGTAAAGAAGGCAAGAAGAAGGGGAAACATCCACATCATCAGGGTCATTCGCATGCGCCTTCACAGATTCAATCTCCCTCCCAAGCCGACTCGGGATCCCAGTCAACAGTGACTTCGCCCAAAGCTATCACTGTTCCTTCCACCAATCAGCCTTCGCCCCTTCCGTCCATTCATTCGCCTCTTCAATCCGCTCAGAACGGTGTCTCACGTTCTGGTCCCGAGATGAAGTTGAATCTTGCAACCCTCGCTTCGGAAGTGATGCAACGGATCATACCCGAAACGGGGGGTCGCAAATCGCCAGCGCTTAGCGCCAAACGGCCTGCCTTACCGAAACCAGCCGCCGATGCCACTTTGCCGTCTACGGATCCGTCAAAACTTTCCGTTGACGAGCTGCTCCTTGCAATCGAAGCTCATGAGACGAAGAAGTCAGGCATAACGCACACTTCCCTCGATGAGGAAGAAGCGTTCGTGCGGAGGACGATCGCTCTCAGAAAAGAGCTGCAGAATGCAATAACAGCTGGGAAACTCATTCCGGCTCGTACTGTGTGCGTGGAACAGCGAAAGACTCGTGGCGTCGTAGTTGTCATGACCCCAAATGGGTCCATTCGACCGCATATCTCCACTCGAGCGAAACGAGCAGATTCTCGGATCTTCATCAAATTGGTAGAATTCGATCGATCGCTCTTATCTGAGTCGGGCAGAGGCGCGGCAAGTATCAACCACGATCCGTCAATCGCCGCTGAAACGCTCGGCGAAGGGTTATCGGGAGTGTCGACTTCGGCTGAGAAGCCGACCACACCTTTCTTGGAGAACAATGAGCTTCCCATCAGAGACCTCATCATTAGAAGTTCGTGCGTCAGGAGCGTACTGGAAGTGCAGCAGAGCTCGATCAACTTTGGTGCTTGTGACAAGGGTGAAGTCAAGGAAAAAACGATCGTGATTCACGTGAGTGCCCCTCTGATACCGTCGCTACCGTCGCCTGTATTGATCTTGCTGTGAACGAAATGAGCTGAATTTACCCCAGAACAAATCCGATACGATTGGTCTTTTCCGACTGCGCACTTCGGGCTCGATCGCGTCGGGCGATCTCAAGCTCGGTCTAGGACGATATGGCGTCATCTCCGCCTTTGGTCGAAAAGAAGTCGAAAACTTCTCGTTCACGCCTTCGCTCACTGGTAATTACCAAGAGACGATAACGGTGGAGAATGTCTTGGATAGCTGGAACGACCAGTCCGTCGCTGTCAAGGCTGTCGTGCGTAAAGTGCCTGCTTTCAAGGTTGAGCCCACAGCCCTCGACTTCGGGATCGTGAACCCAGCTTCCGCTTCAGTTGTGACTTCAGCGAAAACGGATTCTAAAGGGAAGAACAAGGAGGGCAAGTCCAAAGACAGTGGGAAGAACTCATGGCCCGCTGCGCAGTCATTCGTAGTGACCAATGTCTCGAAACACGATCGCACCTTCGTCATCACCATCAACTCGCTCGACCCCAAATCGTTCGCTCAGCTGTCATTGACCCGTGACGAGAAAGACGCCGGCACAGCACTCTCGAAGACCGAAGAAGAGGAAGTTGAGGCGATCCTCCAGAAACTAAAGATTGCAAGAAGGAAGGGCAAAGCCGAGAAAATACAGAAGTATGAGGCGAGGCTAGCTGAACTCGGTGTTCTCGGGGAACCCGAAGGCGATGCGGATGGCGCTGACGATGACGCTGAGGACAACAAGGGCAAGGACGGAGAAGACCCGGTGCAGAACAACGGTAGCAAAGCTCAGGCAGGTGGGAACAAAGGCGAAGGAACCGACGGTCTCACCATCTCGAGGCCTATCACTCCTGGTATTCTTACGCCCAGACAAGAATCAGAGCTCCAGCTTGCCATCACACCGACGACCGACGAGCCCAAGACCAAAGCCTGCATCACTACCCTCAGTTTCACCCTTGCTCCGAACCAGAAATCCAAGATCCTTGTTGATCTAGTCGCTAAACCCTTGCTCGCGAGGGGCGGTGGTAACACTGCGATGCCACTCGCCTCAAATGCCGTCGGAGAAATCTCACCTCCACCTCCACCGGCCGATGACGCTCTCTCACAGCCGCTGGAGTCGGAAGATGTCAATGCGAATATCACGGTTCACGATAAGCGCAACACCGACGAAACTGTCACTTTGACAGTCTCTGCAATCAAGGGCGACCCCAACACCATTAACAAGTTGGATCAGGACAAGTTGGTCAAGATGAGCGACAGAGCCAAGGGTGTTACGACTGGTGAGTACACCCCTTTTCAGAGCGGCGCATTCCGATTACGCCCTGCCATTGAGAGAATGAAACTGTCATTTAGGTCTCTTGTATCGAAGGGCGCATGTTTAAACTGACCCTGTATGGTGCGGTCACCTTCAGACCCTGTCCATCTCGGCTTGATGCAGCATTGTCTCGACCTCACCCTGAACTGTGAAGTTTCCCCTACAGCATTCTGCGTTGGCTCGACCCTCTTCCTACCCGACTCTTCGGCTCATTACGCGCCTCTCAGCCAAACAGGCAAATTTGTTCTGTTCCCTTCTGCTTCGACCTCTAGCTCTTCGCAAGAAAGTAATCACGGCCCTTCGAGACCAGTACCAAAAGGCTTGATCTTGGGCGATGGATGGAGTCGACAAATACCCGGAAATACCCATGCTGAAGCCAACGCTCTCACCAATTTCCGGTCTAGATACGCCGAAGTGCAAGCTGTCCTCGGTGGATGGGGTGGATCGAACGAGCAGCAAAGTCAAGTGCAGGGTCATCAAGGAGAGTCGTCTAACAGGGACGTGGAAGCTTCGAGCAAGGCGAGGAAAATTGGATTACCGCCGATCGAGGAGGTCTTGAAGGACGCGGAATGTTTCGCTACGATGGAACCGTGTAGTATCAGGACTTCGGGTGGACCTAGTTGTGCACTTGAACTGGTTAGAGCGGGAGTCAAGGCTGTATATCTCGTAAGTAATCGCTACTTCCTTATCCCATGATTCGTTTCGGAAAGCGCTTCACTGCCGTTTCCAGATCGCCCAATCCGATTCCGCTCACCAGACTTTGCCAAGCAGCAAGTTGATCGGTTGGCTGATTCCCCATTTGTGAATCTATAGGGCGTCGAAGAACCCCCCGATTTCGTACAGTGCGAAGGTGTCCGAATTCTGCAAGACGGCGGTGTCAAGGTCCTGCGCACCAGCGGACTTGAGGAAGCTTGTCTCAAAGCCGCTCGAAGAGGACGGAACTAGGCCAGCCCATTTCGAAACAACGATCTCCTTTACGATCCCACCTGGCACTGCCGATGCTTGCCTTGGGAACAAACTATCATTGTCAAACGAATTGGCTCGGGCGGCAGCTCCTTGACCTCAACTCGAAAATTATTGAGCGAACGAGGGATCACGGGGCGAGTTCTGTATAAAGTTTTGACGCAGGACGTGAGCAAGGGGTTCAGTGGTATGCCCTTCGCCTATAAATATGTTGTTGTCGATTCATTAGTGTCAGGTGTACGAGAGATCCAACCCATACCTACTTCACCCACTTTCGTATCTTCCTCAACTGCCATCCATTCCTCCACATCGTTGTCGGGGCGTAAATTTTATCCTTGCCTTGAGAGACCACCCTTCTTCGCCCCTTTCTACCTGACTCATCTAGCCTGGATTCATCCACATCCACCTTACCCCTGTTTTTCGCCTGGATCATTCACTTCTTTGCACCATTTTTCCTTTTCACGATCATCCCGATCCCGTCGAGTGTGCTAATCGTACGTACGAGCTTGAAATAACGAATTATACACCAATTACCACACATACAGATACAGATACAGATAAAAGAATCATCCATCCATCATTTTGCATGCATTACAGCACCCATTCCATTCAGCATCAGAATGATATCAAAATAGTGTTCTCGAACGAGAATTAGCGAAGCGAGCAGCAAAATTTGGCTCATCCGTGCGAACGCATGTCATGTCATGTCATGTCGTGGAACGGCGTCCCGTATCAAACGCGTCAGAGCCGCTGTGCCTGCGTGCTTGCTCGTTTGGAAGGAAGACTATTTCTAGTACAGAGTCTGAGTCTGACTGACTGAGAGGCAGGCGTTCAGCCATAAATCTGGCGTACGTACAGTATGATAGATAGTTTTGCCTCATTGGCCGATCGGACAGGCGCAAAGAACATTTCTCAATTATACGAACTCTGTCTCGTTTTTAGACGGCTTATCGATGCTGCTGACTGGTTTAGGTGAGCTGAGCCGAGCTGGTGAAAGGGCCTGGAAGAAGGAGAAGTCATCCTATCGATGTCGCGCATGGTATATTGTAACTCATGAACATAGACGAGGGTAGCGTACAGGCTCGTGAAACAAGGCGAGAGGAATACCGAAGGGCCCAATTCATCGATCGTTGTGGTTGGCCAGTCGCAGGGACAGCGTTGGGACGGATACACGAGTAAACTAGATATATTATTGCGTGTTTGTGTATTTTTTCCTTGGTTCAGTCGAGTCTTGGAAAACTCAACATACAGTAGAAAGAAGTCTCGAGAAGCCCTCACTCACAGCGATTCGTAGTGTTTGCATGTTAGACGGACGGACGGACGGACGGACGGACAGAGATATATATAGTCGTTGTATCTCTCCCCTAGATCGGTCTGAGCCTACACCACGGCACTGACTGTCAACGACTTGGTTTAAAGAAGCGAGGAAGGAAGAGAGAGGGCGTGTGAAATCAAGAACAACAACAACAACAACAACAGACAGATACCTTCACACCGGCACTCTCTGAAAAATATGCATGAGTATTGTCCTGTGCTCTAACGTTATCGTCTGTCCTGCGGGCTATTTTCGTACTTGCATCTATATCGTCTCTGATCTACCGCACGCTTGATCCGACAAGAAGGCGGTGACGAACAAGACCTCCTCCGGGAATCATGTCAACAACCAACAGCAACAACAAGTCATTTATAGAACCTTCTGCACTCGTAGTATTCTATCGTATGATTTGGTTATTTCCATTTGTTCCAGAAAGAGAACCATCCCGTTCTACATTCCAGAAGGACCACGTCGTCGTAGGTAGACTAAGGAGGCCTGGTTGACTTGTTGTTGACTTGTTGACATGTTGTTGTCGCCCGCCTGCCATATACAGCACCGACCACCTATGTATAGTATAGCACACGTTACCCGTTACCAATAATATTTCAGTAGGCTTAATCGCTTAATCCGATGTCCGATGCGATGCGATGCGATACGATACGATACGAATAGCCACATATGCCAGAAAGGGATCGCCGCGCCGCGCCGCACCACACACCTCACTCGCACGCCGTACCCCGCATCATCCGCCCGAACCCGATGCTAATCATCTGTAGTGGGAAAAACACTGCCACAGGCTATGTATCTATGTATGTATACGAACATGACTGAATCACTCGGAAATGAATGAGGGGATTATGTCATGTTTCGGAAGGAGTAATTGTTGAATCCTATATGTTTGCGATGCGAGTCTTGAACCCGGGACATGACGATAACTACAGTAGCGACACGCAGCTGAACGAAACATGACCGGCCGGCCGCTATGGATCGCCCCTATTGGGATGGATCCCAGCAATGAAGCCGCCTGGGGGGGCGGGGGGGGCATACATGATGCTTGTACACCAGCCGCAGTCATGATGACATCCACAGTCGACTTCTTCCTTGGCGAACCCGTTGGCTGACTGGCTGGTTTCGTCGGCACTGCGCTAAGAGATCCAACATTACCATTATCGGGCCCTTCAACTGACTGTCTAGGGCTCCGCTCTTGGCCCTGCTTGCGTTGCGCTGCCTTGCCTTGCCCTAAGCTATGCAACATAACATCCCTTATGCCCAAGCCCATGCCAATGCTCATTCCGACTGCACCCGCTTCTCTGGGAATGGAATTGGCATGGCAGATCTACTACTCTAAAAGGCTCTAAAAGAGGAATTGGCTGTGCTGGGTGTGAGAAATCATCGACAGGCTATTTGTCGAATCAAGCACTTTCTGGGCGAGAGGGAGAGGGAGAGCAAAAACAGGTAGGTACACATGGTATCGGGGCGTACGTCATTCCGGTATCTGAGCAACCTCACCTTTACCCTGAGATGCGGGATAGGTCCCATTCCCCAATATAATAATGATGTTTGCTTGTCTGAGAGAGAGGTTGTGCCGCCACCCGATGCCGGTTAACTTAGCTGGACATCGTGTCATCCTATCGTCGCCGGCTCGGCGTTCCCCGCAATCATATAGTTCATCGCCCCCTGCAGCTGCAGCGCTACATCCGTAGAGTAGCAGCGAGGTGAGGTGAATCACCGGAATCTCCTTGAGACAACGTGTTTTGTGTATGGCATGCGCCTTGCATTTCCCTAAGGACACCCTGCTTACCCTAACCCTGTTTCCAGGATCAGGTTGAGGCTCAGGACTCAGACTCAGGGCACCGTTCTTTAGCTGCTTCATCGCCCCGTTCCGTTTCATCGAGGTGCGGTTTGTGCTTTGTGCTGTTGCTGAAAATACTTTACTTTTCGTTATACAGAGAGGACTGTGCGCTATCACCGCAGTCCGAGGTTTAGGTCGTCCGGTAGAGTTGTGTACATACATACAATACATATTGCTTGTTTTCGCTTGCTTTGATCGATCACTTCATCTCAAAACCGCTTTTCTCACCATCATCAACCTCCTCATCCTCATCCTTCCTTCTCTCCAACAGTGTCAGGTCACTCGTGTCTCAAGCGCATCGATCAACCCGATTACAGCTTCGACAAGTAGAATCCCAACCTCTCTCTGTGTCGTCAGACTTCGTACTACCTCTTCACACCCAAAAGCAACGGTTCAGCAGAAGAAACCGTATTATCTTCTTGCATCACACTGTAAGTCAGAGTTGTCCACCTCGATATCGACCAGGTGCGCAAGGAATGTCACATGATCGTAACCATCATACTCCATACTCGATCTCATCGCATTCCATTCAACCTTGTTTTCTTGGCTCCATTCCTCGGCACTCGGCAAAAGAGCGGTTCAGCGGATTCGTCTAATTCGTCTATCTGCTTGCTTGGCCTTGGCAGTCACTTTATCGTTTTCATCATACCGTCATCTTATTTCTCCTTGGAATCATTCAATCCCTCGTCGCACAGCTTTTCTACCGTCACCGTCATCATCTTCATCTCTCACATCCCCATTGTACATTGCGGTACGTTTGCCACTACTCTCCTCATCGCTCGCTCCGCATTCTCGCATGGCGTTCTTGGTATCTCTTTGATCGTCTATGCCCACTTTTACTTAACCGTAACCCTCCTTTTTCTCTTGCGCCCTCCTTTTTGTTTGAACACGTTCCGCCCGTTGCATGGCCTGATCACCGATACCGACAACTACCGAGCAGCGCCCTCCTTTGTACAATCATCATCGTTTATCTGTCCCGCGGTGATTTTCGGAACGGACCTGATCCTGGATCTCTGGTTTGGTTGATACAAGGACAACAACTAACCACTGTCTTCCCGTGTTTGTGTTTCACGCTATCTTTTCCCATCTCCATGCGACATCATCAAACGTCGACATCCCGCATTGTTCATTGTTCATCGCGTCGCATCGCATCACATCGCATCTCGGCTCCACTTCAATGACCTGATATCATATCCATCAATCGAATACAACCGCCTAACTCACCTTTCAACCAACATTTTCATATCGCTCTTCCCTCCTTTCATCGCCACCCAACCCCCCTGCACTCAACCTCGACTTACCTGACCCAACCAACCACCCGGCTCCAATCGCAATCGTCGCCAATACTCGCACAACTCAACAACAACAGCACCATACTATCACCTCCTTTGATTCGACCACTCCGACTTGTCCCACCAGTCGTTTCGAGTTCTCTTTATTATCCTCAATATCCTCACACAGGTCATCTTTGACTATTATTACTCTTTCAGATTGCACGATTTGACTCGCTGTCGTTCGTCGTCGCCTTATAACCTCTCAACGAAGAAGAGGCATTCATTCATCCCGACTTGTAAACCTATTTAAAACCCCAGGAACAGATAGTAGATCGACCCACAATGACATCAATCAATCTCCTCTCATTACTGCCTCTCCTCCCCCTTCTCGCCCTTGTTTCAGCCACCCCTGCATCATGGCCCATAGTGCACAGGGATCCCGCCGCCCCACCTCTCAACTACCTCGGCAAGAGACAGGCCACCAATGGTACCGCCACTCCTCTGAGTTTTGAGAGTGTAGGAGACACCGGTGTCAGTGCGCAGATGGTAAGTTGGCTCGAGCTTGACCTATCCGTCTCCCGTGTTCTTATGGCTGAC
This sequence comes from Kwoniella heveanensis BCC8398, assembly GCA_000507405.3. Taxonomy (NCBI): domain Eukaryota; kingdom Fungi; phylum Basidiomycota; class Tremellomycetes; order Tremellales; family Cryptococcaceae; genus Kwoniella; species Kwoniella heveanensis. Next base: position 70,630 of record KV700144.1, on the reverse strand, counting down.
CATCACCATGGGATTCCGCTATCTAGGTCTTCCTCGGAAACAACAAGAAGATCTACGTCCTAGACAAGACGGAAAACAACCCCATCGAGATCACCGGAAAGTACGGCACTCATCCCGCTTGGGCCACCGAGTATGACATTGAAACCAACGAATGTGAGTTCGGGATCAACCCTTTGTCCACTTGACCCGGTCGGTGTAGAGGGCTGATCTGAGGCATTTCCCCGTAGACCGAACGATGGATGTCTTCTCAAACACTTTCTGTGCTGGTGGTGGTGTGCTTGGTAACGGAACTTGGGTAGTCTTTGGCGGCAACCAGCGTGAGTCGAATGATAAACTCTCCTCTCGCCTTGCAATCATGCTGATTCAGTTCACTTCTCAGCCGTCACGACCGGAGGTGTTGCTTCAACCGACGCGGCGGCCTACTCGGATACTGACGGTGGTACCGCCATCCGAATGCTCAACCCTTGTACCGACGAATCATGCGAGTACATTCAGGGCGAGACTTCCTACCTCACTACCGATGCAAACACCGGCGGTTGGTTGCAAATGACCGGACGAAGATGGTATCCCATGGTAGAGGCTCTTCCCGATGGATCATTGATCATCATTGGTGGTGACAAGAACGGTGGTTACGTTAACACCGAGGCTCAAGATAACCCCACCTACGAGTTCTTCCCGCCTCGAGACGATGACCCAGTCGACCTTCAATTCCTCGCCGACACCCTTCCCATCAATCTTTACGCCTTGACTTGGCTCATGCCTTCAGGCAAGCTTTTCATGCAAGCCAACCGAAAAACTATTCTCTACGACTACGACACCAAGGAAACGACCGACCTTCCCGACATGCCTTACGCCGCGCGAGTCTACCCTGCCTCGGCCGCTACCGCCATGCTTCCTCTTATTCCTGACAACGATTACGCCGCTACCCTCCTATTCTGTGGCGGTTCCAACCCTCCTCAATGGGGTAACGACGGTACCGCTGGCTACAACGTAACAGCCATCGCTGCCGACAACACCTGTGTCAGGATTACTCCAGAAGGAAGCGCCAAGTACGAGGACGACGACTACATGCTCGAAGGACGAAGCATGGGTCAATTCGTCATTCTTCCCGACTCCACATTCTGGATGGGTAACGGTGTAGCTATGGGTACCGCTGGATACGGCGATGACGGCTACTCTGTTGGTCAATCGTACGGTCAAGCCCCCCTCTACATTCCCGCTATCTACAACGCTAGTGCTCCCGCCGGAACACGATGGAACCGAACAGGATTGTCCGCCTCTGACAACGAGCGAATGTACCACTCTGTTGCTATCCTCTTGCCCGATGGAAGCATTTTCATCGCTGGATCCAACCCCAACAAGGACTTCACCTCGACTCAGTGGCGATCGCGAACCGATTCCGAGCGATGGTACCCCTGGTACTACAACGAGAAGCGACCCGAGTACGATGGTATGCCCGATGCCCTCTCTTACGGTGGTGCTTCCTTCAACCTCACCATGGTCGGCACCGATGAGGCTGCTGCCAAGAACACCAAGGTGGTCGTCATCCGAGGTGGATTCAACACGCACGCCATCGGTTTCGGTCAACGATATCTCCAGCTCAACTCCACCTACGAGGTTGACATGAACACCGGTAACACCACTTTGATCGTTTCTCAGATGCCCGGCACCAACGGACCCAATCTCTTCCAGCCCGGTCCTGCCATGTTCTTCGTCGTTGTCAACGGTGTCCCCTCTCAGGGTGAATTTGTCATGATCGGTAACGGCAAGCTTGGTACCCAGCCCACTGCCACCAACGACCCCTTGCCTGCTGCTACCTTGATCGAGAAGCCAGTAGAGACTACCGCCGATACTACCGGTGCTGCGACACAGGGCGCTTCAGCTGGTAGCTCTTCCAGCGCATCACAGGTCGCCATTATCGCGTTGGGATCAACAGTGATCGCGGCCCTCGCCTCTATCGCTGTCTTCCTGTGATAGATGAAAGCGAGCAAGGGACCGCATAGCCAACATCGGACCGGTCCGATGATGGACTGAAAAAGAAGAAGAACGATCATAGATATAGCATTGAACCCAATTCAAACCAGACTCACAATCAGCATGGCGACGACAGTAGCATATAAATCCTCTTTCTATATTGTAATGACTTTATGGACTTTTCTGTTCTCCCATACTACTTATTTTTCTTTCCCGCTCCAAGCGCGTTTTGCCTCATTGTTTGTTTATCCTTTCAGCATATACGAACGAACATTGGAAAACTTTGTCGCCTATCTTTACTACTTACTACATACACTACAGCATCATTTTAATATTATCAGTTACATTGTTTCCGTGTCTTTTCCCTTTAGGAATTGTGGACATTACCGTACCGTACCGTTACTACACATATCGTTCACTGTGGATGATCATGGACAATCGAGCTGGGTATCGGCATGCAAACAAACGATACAAACGTGATGACAAAGAGTGAGCTCTGCGAGTGAGAGTGAGCCTCTTCATGTATTATCCATCTATCGTTTCTACCTGTGCCACGCCATGGCACCAGGTCACGGTCACGTCACGTGATGACAATCAAGGTGTCGTTACGAGTATATTTGGTTCCGCGTGTAAACAAGCACAAGCCAGCTAAAGTTACTTAACTATGTATGTATGGTGGATGATCGGACGTGACTGTTCTACTTGTAGCGCATGCAAAAACAAAAGTTTGTCTCTTGTCTCACTGTTATAGCTTCCCTGTCGTCGTCTTCTTCTTCTTCTTGTCTGTGTTTCTTTCTTCCACCTCGTAGGATCACAGCGTAACGAGGGAGAGGGGATTACATCCTATTCAGCATCTACTTGATACGTTGAAAGACACCATGCCACCAGCATCGAAACCCCTCCCTGCGAAACCGAACGACGGAGAAGCAGCGACAGCAGCAGCAGCAAAATCCACACCCAAATCTAACATGACACCTTCCACCTCGGCATCCAGCACCGGCTCGACTTCTGCAGCTTCTACAGCATCAGCGGCGACTGCAACCGCAGCAGGCGGTAGAGTCACCCGTCTTCGAGCGAAAGAATCAATGGCTCCGCCGCCTTCCCCTGGTAGAGGTGGTGGTTCGACGAGACTACCACCAAGGACTACGTCCCGCACCAACGCTTCTACGCCGCTGCCGCTACCGAGGCTGAACCCGCCCGCCTCACGAGCTGCGTCAAGGATGGGAGCTGCTGCACCCAGCGCCAGCGCTAGCGCTTTGAGTGCCGCTGGTGTTGGTGGGAGGAAGACTCCTGCGCCTACGCTTGCTTTGCCCGCGAGTGGGAGTGGGAGTGGCAGTGGCAGTGGGTCGGGGTCGGGGTTCTTGGCTAAGGGGAAGGAGGGGTTGAGGAAGGTTTCGGGCAAGTTGAAAGATAAAGACAAGGAGAAAGAGAAAGAGGTCAGTCAGCTAGCTCCCTACAGCCGTTGAACCCAGCTGAAGCTGAAGCTGACGTGATCGTCGTCGTTGATTGTTGTGATTCGGGATCACTTTCAGAGCGCCAGCAAGAGCAAGTCGACGACCGGTAACGACGGTTCAAGCTATTCTGAAAGTCTTCAGGTGAGCGAGCTGGTCTAAGACCAAGGAAGTTGTAGCTCGCACTGACATATAGTATCACAACATCGTTTATGTCTCTACTTGATTCTGGTGTTAGGCATATCTGCGTATCCGACCGTCCCCTAGCGATCTGGACCCCGATACCGCGGCGTCTTCTAGGCCTTATTTGGAGGTGCAGTCGGAGACGGATGTGCTCATGCGAGCTCCTGCTGTGAGTAAGCTTTCCGCGCTCCTCCCAGCCTAAGGTCGAGTGAGAGTCAGCAAGCTTACGATTAAATATTCTATATCCCTCCTTCACATCGCACGATGCATATCGCACAGGACTCATCCCGTCATCATATCCCTAAACCACCCCACATCTTCTCATTTGACAAAGTCTTCCCTCCCACCACTCCACAATCAGCTTTCTTCACCACCACTACCCTACCTCTGGTGGAAAAGCTCTTGCAGGGTGAAAACGGCCTTTTGTTCGCCTACGGGGTCAGTAATAGCGGCAAGAGCTACACGATCCAGGGTGGTGGATCGACTTCGTCAGCGATCGATAGGGGTGTGTTGCCGAGGGCTATTGATGTGGTTTTCAATTCTATCGATGGGCTGGAAAGTAAGGCCGATGTGAGTTCTGCTCTTCTCAATTTGCTTTTTACATTTCGTGGACAACAGTACATGTCGTAGCTGATGTGTACCTGCGAAACAGCTCAAACCTCAAGGACTGGCTGACGTGGTTTTGAGCGATGAGCGGGATGACGCGATCCCTCTCAACGACCCATTCGCGGCAAGCGAGCCGAGGATCGAAGAGAGTGAGCTTTGCTTCTACAATTGACGACTCCAGGTCATGTATAGCTCATTCTAGTCAATTCGCAGCCGTCAAGGTCGACCGGAACTTCTCATACGCCGTCTTTGTGTCGTATGCCGAAGTATACAACGAAAAGGTGAACTAGTCAGTAACGCCTTTTGGGGGTCCAGCTCACATACCCCTTTTGCCCAGATCTTTGACCTGCTCGATGCGGTACTGCCTTCGGCACCGGGTACCCCAGGACCCGATCGGGGAAGGGTGACGAATAACGGTCTGCCGCGAACCTCGAACACCTTTGGGCTGTCTGGTGCTTTTAATTCGTCCTTCCACCTCGCTGCCATGGCGAACGGGGGCGGTGGCGTGCTCAAGCGACACGCTCTGTCATTGAAGAATGACCCAGAGGGCAACGGGAAGTACATCGCTGGATTGAAAGACGTTCGAGTCAGGACTAGAGAGGTCAGCATGGTGTCGACATCCTTTAGTCGTGATCTCAGCTGACAACAAGCTCGAACTTTAGGAAGCTCTCGCTGTCTTCAGATCTGGGCAAAGCGCCCGGCAAGTATTTGGAACCATTGCCAACCGAGAATCGAGTCGATCGCACGGCATCTTCACCATCAAAGTCGTCCGAATCCACAACGGTGCCCCCGACGATCCAGATTCTGCCCAAGTCTCCCGGCTCGCTATCGTCGATCTCGCCGGGTCTGAACGAACTCGAAACACCCAGACAACCGGTGATAGGCTCAAAGAAGCTGGAAATATCAACAAATCGCTCATGGTGCTGGGCCAGTGTCTTGAGGTGCTCAGAGCGAATCAGCAGAGAATGGCAGCCCAGACGGCTCCAGGAATCAAGAAGAAGTTTGCGGTGGTGCCTTTCAGACATTCAAAATTGACGGAGGTGTTCCAAAACTTCTTCGTTGGGGATGGGCGAGCGGTAAGTCTTCGTCAACGAGTCCAGACGAGTAAAAAGTCTGAACATTTCGATGCTAACACCTGATGGTGTTACAGGTGATCATTGTCAACGTGAACCCATACGATACTGGCTTCGACGAGAACTCGCACGTTATGCGGTTCTCAGCGATCGCCCGAGAGATCCAAACGACGGCCTCGAACAAGGTCGGCTTCCCTCTGCTCAAGCGACAGATCAGCACCCAATTCAGCGCTTTCAAGCATGCTGTCAGTGGGCCTATGAAGATCAAGGTTACTGTTCCTGTGATCCCCAAGGCCGACCAAAAGGCCTCGATTGCAGCGCCCGAGAAAAAGCTTGCGATGGATAGGGAGAGTCAAGGGTTCGTCATGGTCGAAGAGGAGTTGGAGGTAGTCGAGGAGAGTGAAGAGAGCGAAGATGAGGATGATAAAGATGCTCTGGTGGAGTACCTCTTTGATCAGCTCAAGGAGATGAAGACCAGGGTGAGCTGCTGGAACCGAGACAGTGTCTGGAACCAGAAGCTGACTGAATTATCAATGCGTTTCTCATTTGCAGCTTTATGAATCGGAAATGCGAAATGCTTCGGTCGAGGTTGAGGTCAGGGAGGAAGTAGCCAAGGAGATGCAGGAAGCCATGCAGAGGTTGCAGCAAGACTTCGCGAGGCAGTTCACCGAGCAGGTTAGTTCGCTGTCCTTTCTTCTGTCGACACGGTACATTGTCCGGGCTGATAGTGCCTTCTGATACAATCGACACACACCCACAGGTCGCTGCAAATGAGCTGAAAACGGACAGGAAGATTGACATCATCACCAAGGCCATGACGCCGGCTGTCCATCGTGTCGCTCAATATCAACCCAGTCCTAGCGAATCGTCCAACGTTGGGGAGAGCACCGACGGCGATATCACCATGGACGGGGATGAGAGCTTCGAGAGCGCCATTGATGCTTCACTGGTGAGCTGGCAATGGCTCTGAAGATAGTAAGGTCAGCTGACACGCGCTGTGACACAGATGACATCCGGCGATGATTCGATGCTTTCCGCTGCTTCCGATCCATTCGTCGTTCAGCCGGACCGACCCGCTCAGCAGCAGCACACTACACCTCAGCTCATGGTCACTAGCGCCTCCATCGATCCTTCATCGACGACGGGCCTGCTTTCCAAAGCCAGCGCAAGCGTTGCTAAGAGCGAGCTCGATGTTGATGCCGAGACCGAATCAGAGGTTGAGACTGAGATCGAAGTCGACCAATCGCAACTGGAAGATCGGTCGATGACGGAAACAGAGGAAGGAACGACCCGAGGTGATATCACTCTTGGCTCCGAGGTGCCTGATGACGATGCGGAGGCTGTAAAGCCTATTGCTGAGATCGCTTCTTCAGAAGAAGAGAGTGTGCTCGACACGGAGGATGATGATGATGGAGAGGAAGATGATCAATTGGACGATAGTCGTGTGACTGACCGGTACGAAGAGGAAAATGAAGATGATGACGAGGATGAGGATGAGGATGAAGAAGCGGATGAAGAAGTCGATTCCGATGAATCGGCGTTCACCCTTTCCGACTCGGATGAGATCAGCGCCAGTGAAAGCGAAAGCGAGGACGAGGTGTCCCCTGTCCGCAAAGCTTCAGCGAGACGAAGAACGACTGGCAGTCCCAAGAAACCTCCCACCAAACTCAAATCAGCGCAGACACCGAAGAATTCGACTCCGGCGCCTAAGGGCAGAGCTACACCAGCGAAAACTCCGCTCTCAGCCAAGAAGACTGCGACCACGCCTGCAAAAGCCAAGAGTAAGAATGAGATGGAGGTTGAAACGGGGACTCCTGGAGGGCCTTTAAGTGAGAAGGTCAATCGATTGCGGTTGTCCGGAAGTGAGGACGAAGATGGTGAGGACGACGATGAGGACCATCTGCCGGTCAAGCCTACTCCAAAGAAGAAGAGGTGAGTCAACGTATATGTGATGCTGAATGTCTCGTCCACTTCGAGGCGTTGCGGCACACCCGTCATGATGCATCTTGAATACTGATTGAGATTGGCTCATATTGGCCTACCTTTGCAGAACCCTCGGCAAGAAGATCGTGACAGAGGATGAGATGAGGGCCGCTGATCTCAAGTCGAGCGTTTCTGGCGCCGAGGTCAGGAGGATGATCAGAGGCGGCAAGTGAGGGAAAGTCCTGTGCAGTAGCATATAGCTCCCTTCAGGCGCGTGGTCTTGGAGGGAGTGATTGCGGACGTCGGATAATTTGGGCCACACCTGGATAGAGATGATGAGTACAATATATTTATGGACAGTCTAATCTGTGTCGGTGTTTATGTTTGTTCGTGCATGGATTCATGTTACCTCTGCATCAGCTCTGTGGTGGCGGTCATGCAGTATGAATGAATTATGCGTTAGTGAGCGACTAAGTCTAGTCTACTATCACTATCACTGCACTCGACTTTTACTTCTCCTTCTCTCCTTCTACTTCTCCGCCTTCATCTCGTTCCCTGGACCTACGAACCAATGATTTTGAGTAGTCATCAACACATGCGGCGGCACCATCTCAATCGGTACATTCGCCAATTCTTTGACTGCATCCTTCTTTGAACCTGACGGCTCCAACAGGTAACTCATCCCACCGGTCATTTGGGTAGGTTTCGGCGCCGACTCGTTCTTGGAGCCAGCGGCGAGCTTGTCAATGACCTTGTAGATGCCCTCCATGTCGGTAGGAGGGGAGAGCATGTTGTTTATCTCTGAGGAGAGGGTAGAGTAGATCAAGTAGGCTAGACATGCCATCGCGATCTTACGATTGACTGCGAGGGGGGGGGGGGGGGGAGAAAGTATATCGAATTAAAGCGTATCGTGTCAGTGGACCAGTCTGTGAGGATTCCTTCTTCCTCCGTCTGTCGGTCGTGTAGGTGCGACGAGTTCTCCTGAGCATGGTCTCTGTATAGGCGTCCCGTGGTCATGCAGCAATATGCCTCATAGATGTGGCGAATAGTGCAGTGAAGGGGGAGAACGGAGGGCTGGCTGAGAATGGCGGTGGCGGTGGCGGAGGCGGAGACAACGAGCGGTATAGCGACTTGATATACAAATCTCAAACTTGACTCACCGAAAGATATGATTACGATGAGCGATAAGATCTGGATAGATCGGATCCGCTTCTTCCACCTATTTCAGCATTTCATTAAGCAGCAAGCAAGCCAGCAAGTCAGTAAGGGTAAGTAAGTAAGGGTGGATGGAGAATGTCCGCATCGGAGGTAATGTAATGCACGGCATAGCGATGGCGATGGCGATGGCGAGGGGGGTGGCGAGGGGGGTGGTGGTGGCGGTGGTGTTCGCACCGATGGGTTGTTGTATCAGTATGAGCATTATTATCAGCTCAGTTCGGTCGAGTATCACGCTGGCTTGGGCAGAAGATGTCCCATCGGGTCCTCTTCTCCCCTTACTGAGCTTTCTCAGCAGGTACTTGTAACAATGTACCGTAAGAGGGTCGAACACCAAATACCAAACCCCAAACCCCGAACACCAAACGCCAAAACGCAAACGCCTCGGCCCACGCCAAGTGCCACTCACATCTTTTCCTGCGCCTCGCGCTTCATACTGGCTTCGACACGAGCCATGAGCACGCTCTCGTCTGGAGCAGGCGGCGCGGGCAGCTTGGGTCTGTTGAAGTGGCCCTGGGGGTGGATATCTATCAGCTGACCATTCTGCTCTGCCATGTTGTTGCCGGCGCCAAAGGACTTCATTTCTCTCCCCTCTCCCAGCGGGTCAAGTATCATATGATACGAGTACTGTATGTTGTATCGCGGTTCTTCGTGGATTGTCGTATTTCGTTACTCCTGGACCTGGTGCGGTCTTTTCATACACGATTCACTCACAACATGAGGCGCATTCCCTCCTTCCCACCACAGTTCCTCCCTCACAGCAGCCTCAGGCCTAGTCTTCCCCAGGGGGAAAGGGAACAACCTCGGCGCAGCCGCTTTCGTAGTCAAAAACGCAGAAGGGTGCGAGCGCGCATTCGCCCACAGGTCAGGACGGGGTTTCTTGCTAGCTGTGAGTTTTAAGAATCGCGCCGTGCTTGGGTCTTCGGGGTTGGTAGAGGGGAGCTTGGAGAGGAGGATAGTGTATTGATAGTAGATGATAGAGACGCGGGAGACGTAGCATCTGTCGTGCGGGGAGCGGCAAAAGCGATCAGATCAGATCAGTTCAGATCAGTTCAGATCAGTTCACATTTGAGATCAAGTCGTCTCGTCTCATTTCGTCGTGTCAGGGTCATGAGTTCAGTTGTGAGTCATGGGCGAAATCGTCATCGTCTGACGACATTGTCGCAATCAGCCGGCTGGCGGTGTCGGTCCGAAGCAGACTTCCATCCTTCGATACCACAGTTGTATGCATCGTCATTGTCCCCAAGCTCGCTCCTGGCTGAAGCTTCCCACTGCCGAAGGACAGGAGTATGATGACCTGAAACCTACTCACACAGCAGCAACAGTCGTGACGGTACTAAACAGCCGGTAGAACGGTATCATCTGCAGAGGCAACGGCGAGGCCGACATGCCCAAGGTCAGAGCGACCATGATCACGATGCTCTGAGCGATGGGGCCAAATTGTAACCTGCGGTTTGTTGTGATCGTGATCGTGATTGAACATATAGATTTAGATAAATCAGAACCCGTGGCGGGCAGACGTCAACCTAACGCTCTCTTTCTTTCCTTCTGCCTTTCTCTTTCTTCTCTATCTTAACCGTATAGCAAACGTACTTTTCGGACTTGGTATAAACAAAAGGATAAGGCGGGTACAGTAGCACTCACGCAGGATGAGGTTGAGGTTTCTCCAGCTCTTTCTTCAGTTTCTCCACCTTATCTTCCAGTGCAGGGACGCTAGACGATCCTCGTTCTTTGGCGGCCGCCAAGTCTTTTTCCGCCTTTTTCAACTTGTCGCGTAGACTAGACATCTTGATGCCCTCGTTTAGTCAGTCGGTCAGTCACTTGCTTGATCGATTGACAATCGGTATGAACTGGGTGAAATCACAGTCTTATTGGGTTGGTTGTCCAGTGGAGTTGCAGAAAGTATAAGCACGGTCAGTTGTCGCTTACCAACAACTTCAAGCTGAGTTGGCGAGAGCACACACGCCTGTGAGTCAGTGGAATGACAGAGTCAGAGTGGGGTAAAGGTATGAATCTACGGTCAAAGGATGGTCACATTTTCAGAAAGGAAGGTCAGACCTGGACCTCTCGACCAAAGCCTTCAACCTCCTGAGGGCAGTCATTCAGTCGGCCCGTATTGAGACGCGTATCGACCGCACACATCTGCTCAGGCGACGCTGGAATTGCGGTACCTGCATCCTACAGCGCAGGGAATACACTGCTACCGCGACTGACTCGCCAATGGCATTGCATTACCATCTCGATCCCGAAGGTCTAGGCCAACCGGTCCACTGGTCCCGAATTTGGCAAGTCGTCACCGCACATGATCATCTTCTCAGCGGGCTCATACCGCTACCCTGTCCAGCCCAACCGCCACCGCCACCGCCACCGCTTCCGTATCCACCATCATAGCCTCCATATCCTTGCTGCCCTCCATATCCATCCATCTGACCGGCTCCTCCTACTCCATCTCCGAAATCAGGCTCCACGAATCCAGCATTCTCGAGCCCCTCTCCACCATTCTCATCTTCATCCTCATCTACACCCGTCTCCTTCTGCACGGCCAAAATCACACTGGCCAAGTTTTCCACCAAGAGATCTAGTCCTTGTTCGACGATTGATCGGACAGGGATGGAGTTTACGGATTCGGCCGTGTAGTAGAATGTCTGGGGGACGGCGTTATAGTCGAATGGTGCTGAGGGGTCGGGCGGCGTCTCGAACACGGCGTTCGATGATAAGGGCCATTCGCCTCGCTCTGTGAGGCAAATGAAGATGAACGCATTTTCGATCAGCCACATATGTCTTGTTCGCAGTGTCCTTCGCATGCCCTGTCACAACGCAAAGATTTGCACTCACCGTCAGTCTCGAACCAATGGGTCGTATGTCTCAGCTTATTGTAAGGGTCGTATTCAAACGCAACGGTAGACAGGGGCTGCCATTTAGCGTGATGTTTCCCGATGCCCTATACGAGAGATGGTTCAAGTAAGCTCAATTCGCGAATGTCCTCACGCGCCCACCATGAGGCTACACAAGATGACTGGACAACGAAGCAGTTCAGAGCAATTTTGAACTCACCTTGTAAGCTTTACAGATGATATCTATTTCCTGACCTTTACCCATCTTCGCCAGTAATATGGGTGCAACACCGGGCTGGCCCTTGCCCACGGGTACACCGAGCTCCGCATCCCTATTGTTGATAATTTGACGATCATCTTCCGATAAGTCTGGTGGAGGTCCATAAGGGTTCGGAGGGGGCGGCTGGATGCGGTAGAAGACAGAGAAGCATTGGTCAGTCTGGCACCATTTGTGAGGCTTTTCACGTCGATGCGAGGGAGAGCAGTATACGAATGTTCTCCGCCTGAACAAGAAGCAGACATGGCGGAGCTCGCTCCCGCGCGAAATAAGAAAAGCGTAGGAAGGGACTGGTGGTGGAAACGGTGAAGTAGAGTGCTGTGCCCGTCAAACTCACCCCTCCAGGACTAGGCACGATCTCCAGCATATCACTCGTGACACGCATGAACTTCTCTCCGTCCGCACCTCTGAAAGCCACCTTTAGCTTGAGTGTAACCATGCAGTAGTAACATCCTTCGTCACAGTCGCAGTCCTATACCGAAGTCATACAAACAAGCACAAACAGATTGTGGCGTTAGCTCAAACGTGTCTGTATAACCCAAGCCAGTCCAGCCAAGCCGGGCCTGCAATGGGTTCCGTCTCCCGCAATCCAGATTTGAGCAAAGCTTAGGATTCTAATTACTCACTCTCGTATAACGCAAGCCCTTGGCTACTCCCCTACTTATCAGGGGCACTAATCCCAGTCGATGGGCTAACATCTCGTCGGGGATGGGCGTCGTATTTTGCAAGAAGAGAACTTGGTCGATGGCTGGGATGAAGCGATTCATTGTAGATTAAGTTAGTCGGATGAACCATGTCAAGAGGTGTATCGCTGCAGCATGTCTGCTCAATTGCATGCGGATACAGATATGTTTGCTACTCCGTCCGCATGCGATTGGTTTGACCCGTTTCTCCTGCTATCATCCAGAATCAGGTGAGGTGAGGTGAGGTGAGGTGAGGCGAGGAGAGGTGAAGAGGTGAGGCGAGGTGGAATGAGAGTGCCTGCCTCATCCCGACCGATCCTCATTCGGCTGATCTCTCAGGCTAGACCTACCCTCTTCCCGTCCCAAATTTTTTCACCCGCTCGATAACAATGCAGTATAGTCGCGTCAGACTCACCGATAGTAGGCACATCAGCCATCATGACCCTCCTCAAACTATTCGCATACGCCAACTCGACCCCGCTCAGATGGAAAGTCGTCTCCTGATTATTCAGGCTCCTGACTAATAATCTCGGCTGATTGGTCTGACCGAGGGGCACGTCGATACCGCCCGTAGGGGCAGCTCCACCCGCGGCACCAGCTGGAGCGGAGGTCGAGGGGCCGTTGAATGATGAATAACCGTTCATCTTGCGATAGCCGTGGACAGATTTTGCCTTTTATCTCTATTTCTCGGCTTTCCTTTTTCGGTCGGCGCTGGATCGCTGTTCTATGGATGGTTCTGTAGAAGATAGGCTATGGCACACAGATGATGTGCATTCAGGCAAGCTGTGGATGTGTAGAGAATAGGAACAATCAGTATATGAGTAGGACTGGATGGATGGGATGCATTCGGGAGGTGAGTAAAGGCAAGAGGCAAGGGGCAAGGGGCATCGAAGGAAAAGTGTGCCTGATAGCGGTGGCATACGGCACGCGTCCTGGGTAACTGTGAGCTTGAAACATTATCAGGCTGAGCTTCCACTCCATAGCAGAGAAGATATTTATGTGTGTTGTTCTACAATTCATGCATACTTGTTAAATCGCGTAACACGATTGCAGATCTGATGTATTCTATGCCAATGGTCAACAACGGGGAGAACACTGGAAGGTGTCTGTGCATCAGTTGTCTTCTTGAGCGTATGTATCCGTTCCCCGTTAATCCCGCTCAAGCTTGCTCAGCAGGCCCTCATCTACCACTTTGTCCCAGTTCTCATCCCATGTATTCCATTCCGCATGGAATCCGTCGGCTGCCTCCTTCTGGCCATTGCCATGAAAGTCTGACTGGAGCTCAACAAGTTGAGGAGCTCCGGGGAATGATTCGAGGACCTCCTGTTCAGCATTCAAACGAAGAAAAGTTTCAGTCAAGTCCGGTCATATTGCTCGCCCGTGCGCTCGACGACACAGCGCGCTCCGGTATAGGACATCCCCTACATCGGGAAACCGTGTCTCACTCACAATAAGCTGTTCGCCGAGCTCTTCGCCATTTCGGAAGATTCGTCCATTCTTGCCCTCTTTCACTAGTTCACCAATACATCCGAAACCCTTCGCCAAAACAGGCGTACCACACCCAAACATGTCCACGACCTTCATCGGGAGATCCCTTCCGGACGAGCTCGTATGCAAGCTCACGCCGAGATCAGCGCTGCCGAGTAAGACCGGGTAGTCTTCGGCCGGAAGGAAGATGCACCTTGCAGTCACGTCTTTCCATGTGGTCTTTTCGCGTTGGGCAACGGTCTTTTCGAACGAGGATCGGAGGGCACCTTTACCGGTGATCAGGACGATCAGCTTAGGTAGTCTGGTACTCTTGCCCTTGCTGAATTTGGTGATGGCTGCTTGGTATGCATCGAGAGCGGTGACAAGCAAGCTGAAGTCTTCGTCGGCGGTCCAAGAGGTCGACGATACCACCAAAGCTGGCCTGTCGGATCTGAGCACTGGCTCCTTGGTTGATGAAAGTTCGGTGAAAGGCGTCGAGTCGTTTTCGGCAGATGACTTGTTTCGCAGGTTCGCGGGCAGAGAAGGAGAAATCAGAGATGATAGTCGGTGGAAGAGCTCGTGTTGGACTGCAGGCGTTGTTCGATGGAAGTGGGACGGAGGTCGATCATGTAGCACAGCTCTTCTACCTCTATAGGATGGAGCAACGAGCAGGAGCAGAAGGTCAGCGGCTGAAGTTGACAGATATGTGGTATGCTAAAACGTCCCCGGAGATCAGAGGCTTACTCACTGGAGGTTCCAGTCGGTTGCAAGATACTGCTCGAGAGCTTTAGTGACGAATAGATGCGCCCAAGCGCTGCCGCCGAACAGCCTTTCGATTCTATGAAATCAAAGAATCAGCGGAACATCGCTGGGATACGCGGAACGACAACTTGTTGCACGCAAGGCGTGATCTCCATTTGGACTGTTAGTTTACGGAAGAGTGAAGAGTCAGATGTAAACATGTCAACCCACCCTAACGCAATCTTGGTCAAAGGGTTGTTCTTGCCGACCCTCAATCCCAAGATGGAGTATCCAGTGTTATGCCAATCAACGAACAGCTTCGCGTCGCTTGCGAATGATATCAGCTGAGCCACAGGCAGAGTAGGGATCGACGGAGGGTTCTGCACCAGCAGTACCTCAGTGTTGACGGGAATCTCCCAGATCGCGAGCTGAATGATCGAGTAGACCTGATAGAAGACCCTGATCGGTGCTCTGAGTATCCATGGGAATGAGCTCAACAGACTAGGTGGTTCTAGAAGATCGTATATCTTGACGAGGGGATTATCGATAAGGTCCAATATGGGCTTCGTCTCTTTGTATCCGATAAGAAAGACTTGCCACCCCTTCTTGGCAAACGAACTCGCATGATACATCATCCTCGGACTCCGTCCGATATCGCCCACGACGAGTATCGTAACCGTCTTCTCCTTCATAGGGCGTAAGGTGACTTGGCGAATCATCAGGACGAACATGAGTGTCCAAGGAGCCAGGAGGACCGGGATCATCAACGAGATATAGGGAGCGTATTTTTGGCCCAGGACCGGTTCAGGTGGGGACAAGACGTCCGAAGGTGACGAGTGAGAGGGGAAGAGACCTGGGAACATCGTGTGAGGGGTGGTGCCGAATGGTAGGGGGGTTTGTGAAGGAGAGTGAGATGTATAGCAAGGCGACGTAAGGTACGGCGGACCCTCGTCTGGCGGTGTCTAGAGTGTTTTGAGGATGCAGTCGGAGGTCGGGAAGTCGAGATCGATGTGGAATGATCTGAAGGATAGAGATAGGTTGTCACCATGGCCATTTTGTTCGACATATATATTCCTGCAATGACCCATGTGGGATGTGGGTCTTATCTGAACCACGTGGTCGGCTTCGTGTATCAGCGGGATCAAATTCATTGTCATTGTCATTGTCATGGTGACCCTCCACCGTAGGTCAAAAGTTAAAAGTTATTGTCCAGGTGACAGTCAAGGTTGGCCAAACACAGCTCACCGATTGCTTTCAACACACACACCCATACTTCAACACCTCGTCAGTCATCATCCTCTGCATTTTACAACACCATTCGGAGCAGTGCTCTCTCATGCGGTCTCACATATAGCGGCGCGTTCATTACATTGTTCGTGAAGAAAGAGACTAGAGGCAGCAAAACAAGGGCGACCAACCTGAAGTTCTGCGACCGACGATCTGAAAAACGAGCGATCACGGTACGATGAGCGGGACTAGCAATAATGGGAAAGAGGCTGTCAGGCTGTGCGAGCAGATCGTACGGCAAGCCTTTGGAGATGTCGTCTGTGTAAGTTATCGCGTGTTCTTTACCCATACTATCGATTATAGTTCAAGAGAACCAGGTGCTGATTCGGCCTTACAGCGAGTCGCATCAACCCTCTTGAACAGAGGCCGACTGCCCTCATCCACCATCGCCCGTCTGTCTGCCCTACAGAAACCTACAGCCCTCGCTGCTCTTCTGATCTTGATTCAACATGACTTGGTGCAGTCCAACGGAGCGTCATACAAAGAAACGGGCGAGGAAGAGCAGTATGAGTTTGATGTGATGGGCTGTTTGTTGCGGTTGAGATGGGGGAGGATCCTAGCGCTCACGCATCAGCGGATGGATGATGTGGTAGGTGGCCTCATCCATCACGAATATTAGATTCGCCATGCTGACAGATCACATGACTTTGTAGGCTCTCGAAGTGGTACGGACGATCATGATCTACGGAAAGATCAGAGTACCGGATATCATTGCTGCTTGCGGGGGTGAACATGATGCGAGGCGTGAGTCGCTTTCCCACTATTAATCTACTAATGATCATGCCAGGCTGATCCGAGGTGGGGGACCCTTCTTGACGTGCAGGCGCCGTGGTCATCAACGATACGCTGATCGCATTGGTGAGAGCGCAATTCATTCGGCCCACCGGTCCAGAGATGCACATTCTCGAATCAGATCAGGTTGCCAGACGATTTGCCGTAAGTCTTCACTACTCTGCTACGGTATCATTCCATGTCGTTGCCATCAAGTATCCTCTTTTTGACTCAAATTGCATTTCACTCGCAGTCTCATCGACGGCAGATGATCATGAACAAAGGGACCGCCATGCTCTCGGCCCAGGAGCTAGAAAATTGTCAATTGAAAGCCGCGCATGAGGTCAGAGAAGAAAGAGAGGACCTGCAAGACATCCGACGAGTACTGGTAGAACGTGCTAAAGTGGACAAGGACAAGAAGAAACGTAAAGGCAAGACGGCCGCCGCTGGCGCGGAAGAATTCGACTACGAACTTAAGACGGATATTCACCTTCGAGTCAACTATGATCGGTATGGGATCTTGATACGGAACGAACTGATCGTCAAAGCCGCCGAAGATCGATGGAACAAAGGTGCTGCTGTGGTCGTCCGAGCTATCTTGGATGCTGCATTGAAGGAGACGAGCGTTTTGAAGGACGATCGAACGCACGATTCGGTGGGAGTCAACGAAATTGTCGATAGAATACCGCACAAGGATTATCCGCTCCTCTTGGCTGGTCTCGCTGTGAGCACGAAGACGACCGTTCCGGAACTCGTGAGGAGCTATCTCAGTGTGTTGGCTGGAGAAGATCAGATGGGCGGGAGTGGCGCGTTCTTGCAGAGAGAGGGAAGTACCAATCCTGGTTACAAGATCGAATTGGAGGCTATATGTGTGAAGTTGAGGGAGAATCTGCTAAGTCAGCTGGTTAGAGAGAAACTGGGCGACAAAGCCGCGAGAGTATTGGCTGTGGTGTCGAAATCCAGCAAGGCGTTTGAAACAACGGTGAGTATCACACGGTCCAAACATACCTCGACCAAAAACCGGTAAAATCAAAGCGCGCTGACCCTGTAGCATGTATCGTCGCTCAGGTACGAGACTGTGCGATGTTGCCTCTTAGAGACGCCCGAATGCAACTAGCCGAACTACAGAAACTCTCCCTCGTCGAAACGCAAGAAGTGCCCAAGACCGCTGCCAAATCACGTGCGGGTCTCCCTCCTTCAGCCGAATATCACCTATGGGCCGTCGATCTGCCGCGAGTCTACGGCGTCCTCCTGACCAGCGTCTACAAGACACTGGGGAATATTTTACAGCGAAAAGCCAAGGAGATCGAAAGGAAAAAAGTGGTGCTGGCTAGAGAAACGAGAGTGGAGAACCATGAAGGTGGCAGAGGTTTGCTGCAATTGAAAGATCAGGAAGATCTGCTGGAGCTGGATGACGCTTTGAACAAGTTGACATTGGCGGAAACGCGGAGCGATCTTGTGGTGTTTATTCTGCGGGACCTACCTGGTTGGCCAGGTCAGAAGTGAGTGCTAGCGTTGCGTATCCTTTGCCACCCCTGCATATGGCTGCGTTCCTAAGTCCATCAGTTCCTGATGTGAAAAGGCGCGTAATGCTGACCGGCCGTGCTCATCTTCGAACAGGATCGGGTAAGATCGATGATAGAGATAACCGTACGACATTTGATGATATCGATTACCCATGCCGTTTCATGCCATGACCCCATTGCACATCTTCTGCGCCACCTGTAGGGATCTGTGACCTGCATGATTGGCGTGTGAACATACTAACCTAGATAGCATGAACGTAATTCGTATGATTGTTGCTGACAACATCGATATTGAGTAACTCGACCCTCAGCTCGACGCTACGCTACCACCAATCGGCGTCTCTGGCCGTCGCGCAACCGTGTACGACGCACCACCAGACTCTCCGTCGGCTCTTCCACCTGGGATCGTAGTGCCACCAGATCCAGACATCCTTCGCGCTTATCTCTTTGCTTGTACTGATGCTTAATTTCGGAATTTTGAAAAGGTGATTGGCATCCGCATTGGTTGCCCGCTCATCCGCCATGTGGTCGATATCGGTCGAGGCCACGTTGACGTGGTCATGGGTATAGGTAAAGATTTCTCCATGGCGGGCTAAAACCTGCCGCTCCTGAATGATGTCCAAGACGGGATAGTAGAACGTCTTATCCAAACGCCGACCAGAGGCACGAAGCTGATCCTACCCCAGACGGATTCGCCCTCCACCTCTTCAACAGATCACATCGGTACCGTCGCACCGAATCGAGGGTCAATAGATCCCAGATCCATGAGGGGAGGTCCAAGGCAAGGCCGTGGTAGAATGACGAACATGTCTGGAGAAAGGAAAGAAAGGTTTGGATTGATGTGGGGTCCAGAAGAAGGGCGAGATCAACAGAGGGAGTTGTGGGTTTGTGGATCTTGGTCTTGGTATCGGTGCAGGAAGTGTTGTTTGGAAAGTATTGACCGCCGCCGTCTTTGTCGATGTGATTCTTGCTCGCTGGAGAGGAGCACGAAGAGAGACAGGCTGGCCGAGCGGGGTCATCCAGGATATATTGGCAAATGCGCGTCAGGATAGGCAAGGGGAGCTTTGTGAGTGCGGTTCTTTGGTCTGGACGGGTAAGAGCGTCGACTTGACGATGAGGTACAGTACCCCGATCGAGAAACAATGGATCATGAGAAGAGCTAGGTCGACCGATCGATAGTGGCGAGACGAGATTGTCCTTCCATCAAGACACCGCATCGGCCCGAGTCAGCACAATCGCATATAGGACATGCGCCGACTCCAGGCATTGGTTGTATTAGCAAGGCAGATACTAAGTTGTCGAACACTCACCGCCTCCAAGTGATCTCCTGTCCTCTGCCATCGTTCACGCTGAGCGGCCGTACCGCCCCAATACCCAATACTCATGCTCCATCCGTCGCCTCTTTGATCTGCTTCACTACTACCACCACCATCACCACGACGTGTAGTGTCCGATCGAGATCGATCAGGCCAAGTCCAAGCTTTCGGATCGCGCATATCCCGGTGCATCCACGGCCCGTGCCCCGTCCACCGAGGTAGAGACCAAGAGAGCATGACTCCTTCTTCGTGCGTCCTAGCACCTGCGCGCCCAACACCGTTACCATCACTATTACTGCCGGCAGTGGTGGACGACGCAGAAGAAGCAGATTGGCGGATCATGGATCGGACAGCGGATAAACAGTATGCGTGGATGGTGATACATCTGCGACCGTCCCGAGGAGGAGGCGTCTCTGGCGTCTGGGTATGGGTATGGGTATGGGTCTGAGCTGACTTTCCGGATCCACCAAGGCCAGCCGAAGCTGAGTTTGAGCCTGAAGAGGAGTTTGAACTTGACTGGAATTTTGAATCTAGTTCTGAATGGAAGGGCGGTGGGAGCGCCGGCTCACCGAAATGGTGAAAAAAGAACGGCGTAGGATCTATGATCCCGCTGGATACTCGAAGACAATACCACTCGCTGAGCCAGTCAAGTTTGGCTAGATTCAGACTACTCTCACTGCTTCCTGCTGGAGAATTCGAGTTGGAGTTTGGGCTATAGTCAGAGGACGAGCAAGAGGCTGAGGTTGAGGGCGAAGACAGGTGATCAGGGTTGATTCGGGGTAGTAGGCATGGTGCAGCGCACATCGAGCAGAATAGCGGCGGGGTGAGAGTCATTTTACTCCAAACTCCAGTACAGTACAGTGTCCTGAATTGGAGCTCTGGAATTGGATGGCTCTGGCTTCTTTAGAATCGGATTGTATTAGTTCTAAATATCAGGCTATTCAAGCAGATGACAATGCAGCCCAATGTTTATTCACTAGAAGCTCGCGTTGGGTTTTGGGATGATTTGTTGGTTGAAAGCACCTGGAAATAGTTTTTGTCGTCGTCCATACAGTGTTAGTGAGAACACGACGATTGATGGCGTGGAGCGGGTACGCCTTTTGATCGCTAGGTAGGTCGACCATGACTGCTCTCTACCGCGACATTTGTAGCAAAATGCAAATAAGAGCAACAAAGCAACGTGGATCACAAGTGAACAGAACGACGATCTAGGATTCCCAAAAGAAGAGGGAAGGGGTCCTAGGACAAGGGAAAGGGAGGGAGGCGGTGATTCACCTCGCCTCCTTTGATATTGTAAATCCGTGTCTTGTCTCGTC
Source organism: Kwoniella heveanensis BCC8398 (assembly GCA_000507405.3). Lineage (NCBI taxonomy): Eukaryota > Fungi > Basidiomycota > Tremellomycetes > Tremellales > Cryptococcaceae > Kwoniella > Kwoniella heveanensis. Next base: position 49,987 of record KV700144.1, on the reverse strand, counting down.
TATCAATGGTACATTTGTATCGGACCATCGAGATCTGCCATTCCACCAGGGTACGAGATGCCGAGTCGGCCTCGCGTCGACGGGGGAAAGATCGACCCCGACCGGGGAGGCGGCGGTGCGCTGGGCGATCTGATATCACAGTGCTAGATTAACCCATCCATTCCACTATCTAAGGTCATGTTCCCAATATTGTCCTGGACTCTTCGTAAGACCTTGTTGTGCATTGAAGATGGCAAAATGACACAGGAAGCATGATCCTCAATTTCAGTAAGGATATTATTGTATGCAAGCATGTGCCACTTTTGATTGCGCGCGTCATCACTAGATACAGTACATACAGTACTCGTAGCTTAAAGCGGTGCCTCACCGTAGCCAACATGACATTCCTACTCGGGCATATGCATATCTTGCAATGATATCACATATCACTCAACCCTATCCTCATCCATCTATATGACTATCCTTGATTCTTCACATACATCGAACAATACTGATCGACAGCACACTCCCGTCATCCGAACCCGAGCAGAATTTGAGGCCGATTATCATTGAGAGCACACAAACGAACTCACAGTGACAGACAAGATGGGAGCGAGCACGACGCTGAGCGCGGACGATAAGGCCAAGATCAAGAAGGCAGTCCCCACCTCGAGCTCGACTAACAAGATCGTCACTGCTACCGTGGCGAGAGTGTATCAGGCCAAACCCGGTGCTAGCTCGTGAGTCTCTTCTTCTTTTGTTCAACGGGTCGGCTTGTTCGGCCCTTTAGGGAGTCTGTCCGATAATAGCACTATCGTGGGCTGTACGGGTCGAAGGAACTCCTGTATAGGTGATATATACGCTGACTCGATGTATGCTGTTTTACCGCTGGTGGGATCCCGTAGATGGTCATACTCCGGTGCGGAGGGTGCGCTGGTTTTCTGTGCAGACAAAGCCAAGGGCGGATTATGGTTCAGAGTTGTCGACCTCTCAGTGAGTTAAGCCTTTCCTCCCTGCGGTCTGTGTGTCCGCTCATGGCGACCTGCGCAGCAGTCTGGCTGACACCGTCTTCTGCGGCGACCATCTAGTCATATCGAGGGGTCGTGTGGGAACACGAGCTGCCAAATGAGATCGAATATAATCAGGAGAAGCCATTCTTTCACTCGTGGCAGGGCGATGTGAGTTGCGCGACAATCATGCGAAAAAACAACAACACAACATAACCTCTTCCTCGTAATGGCTTTCTGGCTGAGCAGAGTAGTCAGCTGATGAAATCGTTCAAAATCTTCCAGACCGCCCAAATCGCCTTCGTTTTTGCATCTGAAGCGGAGGCGCACGATTTCTACAAGAAGGTAGCAAACAGATCCAAGTATGCTAGTGAGTCGAATACTTCTACCCTTCCATATGACGAATTCTGTGTCATCCCTTCTGAATCAGGATGTCTCTGCTGGAGTGGCGTGAACGCGTTTATTGATGTTCGCTGTTCCTCTCGCGCACCTCAGTCAAAGTAAAGGAGGACAAAAAGGAGAAGGTCCAAGAGAAGTCGACTCCCACGAAGAAAAAGAAGGGCGGTAGCAAGATTGACAAATCGATGATTTCTGGACCTGTACGTGTCGTAATTAATTGTGACAGCATTCCTTCCTTGATGTCGTTCCTTCTGCTCTCTCCGCTCGGACGCTTGTTCTTCACTTGGACGAACACAATGCTGACGTCGGGACTCTGATCTCATTTAGTCGGCCGGCTCGTTCAAACATGTCGCGCATATGGGTTTCGATTCGGAGAAAGGCTTTTCTTCGTCCGGTGTTGACCCGTCATGGCAGATGTTGTTAGAGCAGCTCAGTATGAAAGGTGTCTCTGCAAAGGAGATCCAGCAGAACGAGCAGTTTATCAAGGACTTTGTGCAACAGCAAGGAGGAATACAGAAGGTGAGTCCCTGTCAGCGATCTTTCTTTCGAACGAATCACGTTCGTAGCTCGTCATGCTGCGTGCTCGTTAGGTATGGTCACAGATGCCGACGGTCTTCTTATCGCAGGCTACAGCGCCCAAGAAACCACCACCACCCCCGGCTCCGACTTCACGCCGAAAGCCTGCTCCTCCACCACCTGCATCTCGAGCTGCTCGACCATCCTCGGTCGCCGTATCTACTCCACCACCACCCCCACCACCCCCTCCGCCACCAGCGAGGACCGCTCCTACATCGTCCGTTCCCCCGCCTCCACCTCCTCCTTCAATCCCATCAAGAGCCGGTGCACCACCACCTGCTCCTCCGCCTCCGCCACCCGCCCCTCCTCGAGGAGGTGCAGCACCACCTCCGCCATCGCCACCTCCTCCACCTGGTCGAGGTGCGCCTCCTCCCCCTCCACCACCTCCAGCAGGTGGACGTGCACCACCCGCTCCTCCTGCACCACCCCTCCCTTCAGCTGCAGGAGATACTGGCAGATCCGCCTTACTCGCTTCTATCCAAGGTAGAGGTGTTCACAGTCTCAAGAAAGTTGACTCGAGTCAACAGAACATATCGCCCCTCGCTGGCGGAGCTGTGGCTGGTGCTGCTGTGGGAGCTGGCGCTGCTGCTGCAGTGGCAGCGACGACCGACGACGGTGAGTGTTGCTCATGCACGCGTGACCCGTTCTCGCGAACAAGTTCTCTTCCTGAGCTGAAGCTGATTATGCAATTGTTTGTGTATAGCACCGGACCTCGCTTCCAGTCTCGCAGCTGCCCTGTCAAAACGAAAGGCCGACATCGGTTCCGATGAAGAAGAGGAGAGCGATGACGAATGGGACTAAGCTAGGAGCTTGTATGGTTATGTATGTGCTATATGAAACGGTATGTATCACTATCGACGCCTCTTGGTACTTGAGTTTCCCGATCCTGGCCTCGACCTGCGGAAAGGCGGCTGAAATGGTCAGGTGAATGGACAACTGAGCCCACATCGCTCATCTCTGAACGTTCACCGCCGATGGCGGCGAGTCGTATGTTCGGCCGTTCCGGACTCCCGAGCTTCTGATCACAGATAAGGATCCGAAGCAGTCTAGTACCTCGAAACAGCAATGTCAACGTCAGCGGGTTCTGATGCGTGATAAAGGATGGCGGTGAAACATACTCATGTCCAGTACACACAAGACATCCATCCTTTCTCTCTCCACCGGCCGCTTAGTGATCTGCTTGAATGAGAAGCTAAGGAAGGTATCGGATAAGATTCAAATAGAGCTGGTCGACGTATGAAACGCCTAAACCCAAGCCCAAGGAAGTGTTATCGTCGAAATGATGCTAAACTCTGGATCAAAGGATGTACGGTAGTAGAGGATAAAGTCGAGCTGATTAACCTTTGATAAAGTAACCCTCTGACCCTTCAACCCTTTTCTCACAAACGATACGAGCCGATCCTTTGGGTTGGTTTCGATTGACAGCAGGCAACAACACATCATGCTACCTTTTCATCGAAAGCTCAAAACCAAAGCCAGGACTGAAACCGGGACCTCGATAGAAAGGAAAGGTGTCATCTTTTGTGCGTTGTGCTGTGCCGTGCTATTGGCAAGAAAACGAAGTTGGAACGACACTGGTGAATAACCGATAATCGATGTACTGTATCTCATACAATGCATAAAGTTGATAAAAACCGACTTCGAGACTACCCACGTACTGAACACAGATACTGTAGTACAGTACCGATTCGTCTTAGGGACCCGAAATCGACATCGATATCTATTGCAACCGGACAATCTGCGCATCTGCACCATTCAGCTTGCCTCGAGGTATAGCCAGCTTGACAGAAAGGCTACGAGATCGACATCCCATAGCGCGTGTCTTCATTTCAACAGACATCGAACGGACAACAGTTTGGCTGGGGCGGGTACTAGTGTTCAGAAATAATCGATCACCGCGCTTCGTTACCGTTACTGCTAAGTCACTCGACATCGAAAGACCCGGAACACGCTCGCAAGCAGACGAAAGTAGTGAACATAGACAAGATGCTCTCGGCGCTCATAGCAGGACTCCCACCTTCGCTCGTCCTCTTATGGACATCGTACGGCTCACCCTCCCTCGGCCTCCTCCCCTCTTCTGCCTCGGCAACTCCATTCTCCTTCGCTGCTATCTCTCGTACCCAGTCAATTTCGCAGATAGTCAGCTACACGCTCATGGTGCCGTTACCTGGGGAGAACAAGTACAGGCAGGATGAGGTGGCTCTTACGATGGATGGACGATGCTGGGTAGGCGTGGCGGGCAAGGGGAGTTGTGATCCTCGGTTGATCGGGGATTGGGCTAGGTGAGTGAGCGCGGAGGGTGTGGACTGTAGGATCGTGAACTTCACCTCCGTTCACCTCGCATCGCGAACGGTCTCTTGTCGAGGTCAATTGCCTGCTCGCATCGCGTCCATCAGTCTCAGGGGTTTTGTCTTGTTTCACAGAGCAGCGAAGAAGCAATCGCTGCTGCTGCTCAGACATCCGCGAAAGGCGCGCCACGCTGACGATACTGCCTACTGCCTACTGCCTCACTCATCCTGTGTCATGGATTGTCACTCGAAACCGCCCACTGCAATCCGTAAATCGTAAAATCGTAGCAAGCTCACCCCACTCTTGATATCCTACCAAATCTTCTACGGCCTCCTCACTTTCTCCCTCATCCTGGGTGTCCTCACCCACTTCTTCGTCAAGGGGGGCCGGGCGCCGGCGCGCAGGCCCGAGATAAAGGCGTTCAGGAGTTATACGTTGTTTGTCATGCTCTTGGGCTGTTTTGCGGGTCTAATCAGCGTGAGTGGCGGGCGCTCGCGCGCCTTGTTCTTTTTCCTTCGTCGTGTGGTTTGCCCACTGCATCGGGAAATGAATCAGACCGAGCTGCAGCTGCACTGCTAGGAGGAAATGAGGAGCAACAATGATTGAAAGTGGACTCCGCCCTGGACTTCACAGCAACAGCATATACAGTAGAGCAGTGATCATCATGGCCTTGATCGTCAGCCATATTCAACACTGATACTGATACTGATACTGATACTGATACTGACACTGACACTGACACCGAACCCCGTTTCCGTTCACCGGTTCACCGGTCACCATCTCCCCCTATCTAGGTCTGCGCATCAGTCGCCATGATCCTCTTGCCCCTCTTCGACCCATCCATCGATACCATCCTCGACCTCTCCATAGGCTGGGCATTCGTCATCGCCGTCTTTGCGATGATCTACGGATGTATGCTGACGGCGGGCTATGAGAATTGGTCCGCTCGGTTGATGATGCATGCGGTCGAGGGGTGAGTGTGGCGAATTGTTTTCTCCCTCTGCTTCTCTCTTTCTGTGATTGGTTTCTTGTCTCGTTTTCTCGCACGTCACGTCAGTCAGGGTGGTTCAGTCACAGTCATGGTTTGGCTTGACTAAATTGCTCCGATCGTACCTCCTGGTTCTTTCTATCCTATCATCTGGTCTTGCGGTGATTGTGTATTAGGATACTCACGACCTACTCAATCAGTGGAATTGCACTCGACGACAACGACAACGACAACGACAGCGAGGAAGAAGAGATCTCGATCTCGATCTTGATCTCGGGAGCACGATCTCAACAGCCACAGCCTCTACGACCACAAGGCGATGTCGAATCCCGAACCCGAACCCGAACCCGATCGACCGCATCGGTTGACCTGGTGGACGATCACTACCTCTCCCTCTTCGCCGACGAGAAGGAACTCGAACTCATCTCGGCCTGAGTCGAGGGGGAAGGAAGGGCGTAGCGTCAATAACGTACGGCACTGACGTTTTTTCCCCTGTGGACCAGATGTTAATCGTTGAACTAGAGCATGTACAGTATAGCATATACTGCACATTGCGCTCGCGCACTGTAACAGGAATCCCTGTACAGGTACATATACTCTTTGTTGCGTTTGAGATATGTAGAATTTTCGTACTATCTGTGAGTTTATTTGTAACTACAGTAGTTCTGTGACGGCGAGCGTGCCACATGATGCATGATCCCACGCATGTGCAGTCATCATACACACACACACACAGTAGTCAGCTTGCTAGCTGCTGCATATGCATGCTCGGCTGCATATCGCAGCGACACAATGCAAGGCCGGGCAAGACAGAGAGAGAGAGAGAAGATGGATAGCTCTAATGGTAGATTCATACGACATGATCACGACAAAGACACGGAGACCTAGTATCACAACCACAACCACGACTATAGCCATAATTATCAAATATCAAATATCAAAGAATTGCAATACCACATCACGTCAAAAACCCATGCCCAGACGAGACCAGACCAAACCAAACCAAAACTGGATGTGTAGAGGCAGAGGCGAAGAAGGATAGATAGCAAGCAGCGAATGAATGAAGGTTGACTCATCTATGCTGACAGAGAGAGAGAGAAATATCTCAATAACGATCACGGAAATAGAGGGGGAGGGGAATCGATTCTAATATATATGTGTGTGTGTGTTGTGTGTTACATGCTCTTGCCCAAATCAGGTCCTCCTCTCTTCAAGTGCGGATGGCTGTCGGGAGAGGAGTCGTCCATGCAGATCGTTTCGGCCCACAAGTTCTCCTTCATGTGGTCGTCGTGAAAAGTACGTGAACACGGAATGACAGTATCACTTGAGATTACACTCACATCCCCCCCCCCCAAATCCACTCCGATATCCAGTGACGTCGCGGCTTGGGTCGGATTGTATGCTTTACGGATCTGTGGATAACGCTCGCGTTTGTCTTTCATACAACACGACAAGCGGTCTCTTCGGCGTTTTCGTGACAATAGTGGTGTAAATCATTCGAAGCTCGTGCTGCTCTTCCCCATGACTGCAGGTGGATATGAAGGAGGTTCCGGCGCGCATCGATTTCCCTTTCAAACAGCGATCGGTAGGATCCGTAGCAGCGAGTGGACGTATGCGTCTTGAGTGATCGTAATCGTCGGCCAATCTTCTTCGCCTTGACGCCCGACGAGAATGCTACAACATCGAAGTGTGTACTTCGTCGTGTTGATCTCATCGCATTCTCCAAGTGTCGCTTCAAGGAGTCTCAATCTCGATGGTCGACGAGCGGTCACACGATCTTCGCCGTTGATCCTGCCCTTCCTCTACTCTCCTCCTGGATCCCTCTTAAATTCTTCCCATCCCCACCATCCCTTTTACAGCCGGACCCAGCCCTAATACGTCTTTGAGCGGTATTGATCCTTTGCCCTTCTCTTTCTCCTTGTCGTCCTTCTTATCCTTCTTGTCCTTGCCCTTGCCCTTATCTTTACCCGATGTCCCGTTCGACGACGATCCTCCTTGACCCTCACCATCACTGATATCGCTCCCACCCGCTTGCTGCTGAGAGCGTAATCTCTCCACTTCAGCTTTATGGAAGTTTTGAGCCATCTCCAATTCCCCTTGAACGACCACTCCCTCCAGCCACGGGTGCTTGACGAGTTCAGCCGCTGTCGCTCGAGAGTCTGGGAAGTAGTGCAGCATCGGCATGAGGAATGAAGAGAGGAGCTCGGCGTCTTCATGCTCCATCAGGTACTTCTCCTTGAGTACGGATAGCATCGGCCAAAATCGTAGTCGCGCGATATGCCGTAGTTCACCTGTGCAGGTACAATTGACGGAGCTGTCAGCATACTACCAACAAGATGGCTAAGTCGAAAACATGTGTAGTATAGTGATATGACCACAACTGCATCATGCGGTTTACCTCGCGGCCGGACTCACCCCTTCGGTTGAACATCTCATGCGAATATTTCCCTGACAGAGCTAATGACCTCGGCATCTCTCCCAACAGCTCCATGATCTGCGCAATATGGTCGTCATCCTTGTCATACTTGACTCCGGGTTGAGGGTCGAAGAGGTAGTCTCCCGTTAACAATTCGAAGAACTGTACGGATCGAAGCGCAAACATCAGTACAAAGCTCCTAAGGCCTCCAGTGAACAGAGACTCTACTCACAAGACATGCCGCTGACCAAATATCCACGCTCTGGTTCCATCTCGTGCCCAATATGATCTCCGGACATCGGTATTGTCTGGTTTGAATGTCATTGGTGAAATGATGATCGACCCAACAGGCGTTGCCGAGATCGGCAATCTTGACCGTGATTCTCTCCAAGCTTACAGGGTCATAAGGGAAAGGTGGAGGTAGGTGGTTAGGGTCTCCGGCGACAGGGGCGTCCCTGGTGGGGTCATCAGGGTCGTGATGTGCCTCTTGGTCTCGCAGGTTGTTGATGTGGCTCGTCGCGGGCGAAGTGGTGAATTCGGTGGTACTCACTGACTGAGCGAGAGGCGGTTGTTGTGGGGAAGATTTGCCGTTCTCGTGCTTGGGTGGCGATAAGGACTCGGTTGACATGACGGACGTAGAAATTTTCAAGTCTGCGTCGTGCCGTCCGGAATCAGGCGTGGTCGCAGGAGTGGAGATGATGGTCTGGCTTGGGGTAGGAGCTGTAGAAGCCGTAGCTGAACCACTGGGTACCGTGGGCTGCAGTGACGGTGAGCCAGGAGCCTGGTTCATCTGTTGAGACAGCAAAGAAGGCCCTGTTTGAGTAGGGGGCCCGGGCGCTTTCGTCTTCTCCCATTTCAGACCGGACTCGGCAAGCTTGACGTTGCCCAAATCGTCGCCAATAGCTTCAGCAGTTGAATCTCGTTTCAGATTGGAACCCGTGGCTACGCTGTTTGTCTTGGGGAATGCGTCGACACCAGAGATCTTGCTCATACCGAAACCGTACTTGTCCAACATCGGGCTGCTTGAGTAACTCGAACTTGGACTTGGTAGTGGTTGAGATCCGACGATGAATAATCCTTCTTTCCGAGGCGTTTGGTTGCCTAATCTTCCTTGAGAAGGTGGTACTCCTACAATCTTGGTCGGTACGGCGGCGGGACATGACGCCAGTTCTGCTTGTACAACGGACTCCACATCGTCGATGCAGATTAATACGTTCTCGGGTTTCAGATCGGTGTGGATGATCCGGCATTCTTGGTGCAGGTAATCGAGACCAAGAAGGACTTGCTTGGCAATCTGCTTGACGATGTGTTGCGGTACACCTCGATGTTGATATCGCTTGATCAGTCCTAATAGGTTCTCACCCAATACCTCGAATACCATGCAGACGTGACTACCGTTCGGTCCTGTATGTCTGAAGTTGTCCACCAGTCCGACAACGTGACATCTTCCTGCGTGCGTTTGCGACGAGTTGACCACGCGTTGTAACAGTTGGATCTCGTCCAACGCCGTCTCGGTGTAATGTCCATCGGATTTGACAACTTTCAACGCGACATGCCGGTTGTTGCTGCAGGAACGACGAGGGAGAATGTCAATTACAACGCTCAAGCCCGTTACACCAAAGGCGTTTTCCAGATCAGGACACTGTGTGTCATGGTGCAAGACGAACTGCCGCGCGGTGGCGAACGGAAGACCGAGGTCTTCATAGTTCGTTCAGTCTGATCAATCATTCAGCTTACCTCGTATCCCTGGCCAGCCAGACCGTGGAGAAATGACCCCATCCCAGCTTTCTTACGATGATATATCTTCCATTGTTGAACTCGTCTCCGATATTCACAGGATGATATCCACCGGGTCTGTAATCCTCAAGGTCTTCCTCATCCTCGGTGAGTACGGATGTTGTCTGCGAAGCTTGGGAGGCGGAGAGGGAGTCATTGACGGATGCAGAGGTAGAAGGCTGGGGAGCGGGGGTGGGAACGGCCAATGGCGTTGGAGCGGCGCGCTGTCAGAAGAAAGCATAACCCGGACACGTCAAGTCAGTCTATGTCATTTGACGATGATTGATAAAGCGCATGTCGTTGGGTTGATCTCGGGGGAATGGTCGTGTGTCGACGTTTGACGTGTCGTACGACCTGACGGCCATGACCCTAACAATGTTCTCACGAGCCCTTTTCTGCTGATAAGGGCCGATCTTCCCTCCTCACGTGAATCGTCAAGAAACGAGACCAGTGACTAGAAGATAATTACTCACCGATGTGCCAGAAGAGCCTCCAGCAGAAGCGGAGTGGGACATGGTGTGTACTCAGGCGACGGCGTATTCCTCAGTAGTCCTGCAGATGATGATTGAACGGGAAAAAAGGTGACTCGATGAGGAGCCTGATTTGATCAAGTTTGGTCCGACTCGGGGACGCGGGCGGGCGCTGTTGTGTGATATTAAGCGGTCTATGCGCGATGTGCTTGGATGGGATTGTGGTAGATAACGATGTGCGTAGGTGTAACGTGATCAATGATGCGTCTCTGTCTATTGATGATGTTGGAGATGATGATGATGGTGATGATACAGTTGTGGGCGTGTCAATGTCAACAAATAGGATGGCGGTGGTGATGTTGGAGATAATCGATAGATGGAATGAATTGGGTTGGTTGGTGGTGGTGATGAAGGGGGGTATGGCATAGGGTAAGCGTAGCTTAGTTAGGGTCTACCACTAACTACCACTACGACTCGCACATCCAAGTCCAAGTGATTGCTGATTACGCTGCTGTAAGGGTTGCTTGCCTGTATGCTTGTGCTTGTGCTTGTGCTTGTACGACATGCCATGCAAATCCAATCCAATCCTTACTATTGAGCAAGCAGCAGCAAGCAGCAGCAAGCGTACAACTGACGCTTCAATCATAGCACAGTTATCACAGTTTAACCATTTGTGGTAATTCATTCAATTGCAATTGCAATTGAATAATTCAAACCCTTCAATCAGGTATCGGTATCTCCCATGCCCATCTATCTATACGAGTGGCCAATAGAATCGCAGAATCAACTTACAAGCTTGTCTATGCAATCCCGCCAGGGGATAAGGGAAAAGAAAAAAATTACCTTCCGTCATCCTGAACATGATTCGTTTATCCTGGTGATCCAGCGAAAGAAGAGACAAACGGAGATAGAGCAGATATCGTGTATCGTGTTCATATCTCATACCTGCACATGCTTGCATGCAGTCCCAAGCCACATTTTATTTATTGCAGTGGAACGAACACGAACACTTGTGCATTCCTGGCGTGTCTCACGGATCTCACGGATAAATCATCCCATCCCCGTCCGTAGCTTCCTTACTTGCTAACCGGCGGTCATCGAGCTCATAATACATATCTGACAGATCCCAACTACCAGCTGTTCTACTCACTCACCTAACTACTGTAGTCAATTTAGTCTGGACGACATGCCGTAGGAATTATGTGATATGATGATGGGCATGTACAGGCAAAGATGACTACGCTGACGCTGACGCTGATCTGTCTTGTCTGCCTTTACCGACTTTTTACTGATAAGAGAGCCAGGGTAGCCACAGCATGGCACCCTTTGCACCCTTCCTTCAGGGTTCGCCTGACTTTGTCATTACGGTGCCGCCGCATTTGCTCCCTACCCCCTGAGAAGCCTCCGACCGGGACGGGCTGGAACAGACAGACATGCTAAAGATCTGATATGGGCTGCACATCACTCCACATGTACGAGAGGTACGCAGCAGCGACAGTAAATGGTACGCGACAACTACTCGCCAGAACCAGGCATGTAAGTGATTATCCCCGTCGTAGGGAGATTCTCTCCTTCTTCTTCTTCAGTCAGAGTCCAAAGGCAGCACATTGGCCCGGATCTTTGTCGATACGATGATGATGCCATGAAGGAAGGTCAGACTCAACGGATATGTATCATATACATGGGTCTCAAAAGCTCAAGCTGATCGCTGTGGGACAAGGATGACATGACATGTGGCGTACGTACGTGCGGCTATAGCCGCACCAACGAGGGTGTGCGTGGTGGTCATGATCAGACCACCGATCAGGGGAGCGGAACGACGATCTCCGGCTCCGCGCGCGTCGGCCATGTCGGCTTTCGCCCTCCACTCTGTCGAGTTATCGGCGTTCCGTATGTCTCTCACGTCGGCACGTCACCCGCACACGCACACGCACACGCACTTGTATCTTGAATCTTGTATCTTTGAGTGCCGCGGGACGACGTTCCTGCGCCGTCGTTTCGATCGTGGGTCGTGGGTCGTGGCGTCAGTAGAGTAACGTGGGAAATATTCAACAACAGCCAAGATAAACTAGAGAGACATGCTCGCCTCCTGAGCCAACCAATCGTTCTGGAGACATTACATCGCAATACATGTAAGATCTGTAAGATGCACTGTAGTAACATGCCGCAACGCCGCAATGCCGCCGGTCGGTCGGCCGTCGTCAGATCTATCACGTATAGATGTGCTCCTGTGTTGCTGCTCGTTCGCTTTAACCATGAGTGGTGGCTGAATCAGTCATCTGATCGGATCGGATCTGATGAGATCATCTTTATGCAATATCGGTGCCAAGAACAACCACTGCACTGAGAGCGCGAGAAGATGGGTTGCGGCTATAGTACGCTTCCAACGCACGTGAGTCAAGTGGTCTATGAGAAGGAAGCCCTTGTACAGTAGCTTTGTTGCTCCGGCCGACGCTCGCGAACTTGGGACCCGCGAGACCTCCTCTGATCAGTAAAAAAAAAACTTCCCAGATCCGGCTACCCGCCGTTCGACACCGTACTTACTTACTCTCGCATTTCCGTCTTGTGTATCAGGTACTAGTACTCGTCCGTTGTAATTCGTAGGTGTGAAGACACTAGCTATTCAACTACGTTACCCTTGCCGCACGTCCGATCGCCGACGGACGAACCCCAAGTGTATTTAGTGTAGTGTAATCGGCTGGCATGGCGGATGATCCTTTATGACTGTACCCCATTTCGTCGTCAAAGGATTGGCTGATAATCGGCCCGGCCCTCGTTTGAAGTGCTTTTCAACCCGTTGTGGCATCGCAGTTCTGGCCTTGATCACTAGCAGCGAAAAATGGCGGGTGTTTTTACCGTGTCAATACTGTGATGCATCTGCTGATGCTGGTAGGGTACTGCAGTATTTACCGTTCATGTTCACTCGACCTCGACGAAGTGATTCGCCTTTGTTGGTCTCGACGTTGATCTGGACCTTTCTGACAAGCTGATATATGAACTGGACTAGATTATTCAGCGACAAGTGATAAACGGCTCTCGAAGCAACTGCACTTACTAAAGCACATTTCAATAAAAACAGGCTCCCCCTAAGCCCAGTCACACCCGCAAGATGGGCCTCGAAGAGACTGAAAAAGGCGAACAATTCGTCCTTGATCCCCCCTCACCTCCGCCTCAGCGCTCCCTGACCCCCTTCGAGCGAGCATGGCGCCGCACCTCCCCTGGCGGTCGACTGCTCTACTTCATCTACATAATCCCTTTTGCAGCCATCATGGTAGCCATCTCTATCCTCACAGCATTCCCATACATGTTCTTCCGCAAAACAAGACCTTTATTACCCAAAGGATGGAAGACCGATCCTGAATTCACTCTACATTCAAGGTACCCCCCAACGGATCCTAGGTCCATCAGCCCGTACGAATGGTATGGCAAAGAAGAGGAGTTCCCGAGGGGTACGGCGCTGACTCCAATTGGGAATGGACCGGGTCTGCATAGGAGGACGTGGGAGATGTATGGCACTTTCAGGGAGGTCTGGCAGATGGCGCTGAAGCAGGGTCTACAGCTCTTCGGGGCACTCAGCGCGGTTATCCTGCTTTTCATGCAGGTGCAGATGATGCTGCATGATTACAAGTCTGACGTGGTATGTCGAGTCTCTTTACACCTGCGCGTCTTCAGAGCATGCTCTTGAGAAGAGAAGAACAGAAGAAGGACCTGACTTTACCACTTCACGTACAGGTCACAAAGTACACCGACGCCGTCACAGGCGGGAAATCAGACCCCAACGAACCGTTCCGAAGCGACAAGAACTGCGCGTACGCCGTTGGCACGGGGATGGCCAACTGGGCAAGCGGCCAAGAGCCACTCGGTGAGCACATGCTTCCAAACTTAACATGAGTGTCCGCCCCGTTCCTCCAGAAGGAAACGTAAATATCCTTGCAGACAAACGAAAAAAAAGAAAAAAAAAAAAAAGCTGATTCTTGAACAATGTGGCTGGTGTGCGCTGCAATACGCCTACAGTGTGGTACGGCGCATATCATGTATTCGTTTGTAAGCCGTCATCCCAACTTTACACTCGGACTTGCCCCCAACGGTCTCCCCAAACTTTGACATTGTCGTGAGCTGGCGTATCCGACCTGATACTTATGTATCTCATACTAAATGCATAGGCGCCTTATGCCTCTGCCTTCTCGGAGACGAGTTGCTCAACATTCGCTTCGGATGTTTTGCGCCACAGTGGTTTCGAGCCGGTATCGGGTACACAATCATCTTGTAAGTCGTCGGCCGAGTCGGGGAGGTGGGGGAATCCTGGTGGTCTGCAAGATTCGGGTGCGGTATGTTGGTCCCGCTGACTGAAGATTATGTATCGCTATCCGCTGTCGGCTTCCAGTCTTGTCGCTGCGACGTTGTCTACTAGTCCAAACTGGGGAACCAACACGTGAGTCAGGGTCGGATGGCATGACAACTATTGCGCGCGATTCAGCATTTGTACTATCCCATGGGGCCAAGGTGTACAGTACTTGTTACCTGTAGAGGTGAGCTGACGCCACGCCCTGAGCTCATCAGGAGCCTTCAATTCCGATACTTTGTCCTGGTCGCCATCTTCCTCTTGGGGATCTACAACGTCCTCCGCACCTTGCTTTCATCCGTCGGTCTGTCTTCAGACGGATACAAAGCGACCGACACTCGAGCCGGTCGGAAACCTCTGCGACTATGGACCGAATCCGAATGGCAAGATCAATATTACCGGCAAAATTTTATCCCGCACGACTACGATCGATATTTCTGGACAGAATCTCTTCAGGCGCGTTTGGGCGATTGGAATTTCCCGTTGCAGAGGCGGTCGAGGGAGAATATCGAGGCGCAGATGAAGATCCTCGAAGAGCTATACCCGGGCTACGACGATGGTCGCATAGAGAAAGTGTATCAGCGCGAACCAGAAGAATATGTCTTGCAAAGGGGGAAAGTGGGCAGGACGGTGATCCATGGTGGGCCGAAGAAGATGCCTTATTTCATGAAAAATGATCTGGAGAAAAGGAAGAGATTGCACATGGGACCTATAGATCCGAAAAATCCGCCGACAGACGAGGAGGAAGAAGAGATGATCAAGATGCTGAATCTCGACAAAGGGTATTTTGGGATCGGTGAGTCGGGTACACCACGAGTATAGCGTGTGATGACGAAATGACATTGAGCAGAGGAGGCGCGAGAGGGCGATTCTTGAGCGTTTCCCTCCGCAATTCCTTGACAGAGCAATGGGCTGGCTGAGCTGACCGCGCGTGGGCATATCCCGTGCTCGTCTTCCGCAGCCAACTGGAAGCCTGTGACCAAGTCCTTCGGTTGGTGGTGGTTTGACATCCGCAGGATATACTACATGGTCTGCGCGACTGCTCTGTTCTTCCTCCGAATCGGCCTGTGTTTTTTGTGAGTCCAGTCAATCAGTGGGAAAGTCGATACGCGAGTTTGCTTAGCGCGAATCACTCGCTGACTTGAATATTACCGGGGCTATAATCGTGTTCCCCACACTCTGTAGCGATCTTTCAAGCGAGAATTTAGCAGCTTATCGAACGGAATACGAAGAGCTATCCACCAAATGGCTCGAGAATGGTGGTCCAGCCTCGGATCAGTGTCAGTACTATCAGGGGAGCAGCGTGCCGATCTTCATTCAGGCCAGCGGGGGCTCATTCTCAGGAGGTGAGTGGAGCTTTGGACGTGGATATGAGTCTGAGCTGGACTTGAGGTTGAGGGGGAGGCGTCTATGACTATCGGGAGAAGGTCCCGGAGCTAACGGAGACTATCTCATTTATTCTTACACCCTCCTCCCCGCATGACGAACAGTCTCCGCAAGGTGAGTCTCACAACATCTTCCAACACCCTTTCAACGTCTTTTCGCATTTTCCTGCCGCGGATGACCAGAAGTTAGGAAAGCTGACAATACTGTGCTTCACTCACTTCCTCTCCTTCTTTTAATATGATATCGTTCTTCACCGCAGCATGTTCTGGGTCGCGACATGGCATACGATGCTTCTGGGCATGTGTTTCGCCATATTCTGGGTGGCCATATCCAATAACATGTGAGTGGAGTCTTCCGGCCAGATGTTTCAATCCGCGTCTGACCTGCGCGGTATGTTCAGTAGTACAGTATGAGTGAGCTAACCCTGACCCTTCGATTGGACGCGCTGTAGGTGGTGGGGGATGCACGTGCCATTCCCTTGTATAACGCTCATCGGTCCCAGGATGACCTCGATGAGTATGGGTATTACCTTAGGCTTGTGAGTACAATGACGACAGAATAGTCAACCTGATTGACGTATAGTATATTCTCGGTCGAGACACTGTACTCAACAATGGCTGATATGGCTGGTTTGACGCTGATGATTCTTTTTGTTGGTGTGGCCGTACTGTAGCGTGGCAATCGCCACTCTTCAGCAAGGCTTTTTCTTCCACAACGAGTAAGCAAAATCGGGCGCCGGCTTCTGCTTCTGCTTCTGCTTCTGCTTCTGCTTCGTCATCCTCGTGCTCGTGGTCGCGCGCTCCTCGAGTGATGGCCGATTATCTGCGGCTGATCAGCGCATCGCATCGCGCCGCTGTATGTGTCATAGCTCGTTGATCACGCTCACCCGGATCATCTGCTACGCCTCGGTAGCAGGTTTCATACTCTGCCTCTATCCGGTGAGTTCATGACAACTCACATTGCCGCCGATCGTTGTCCGCGTTTCGCTATGGCTGATGTATACCGTAGAATGAACCCCTTCGAGCCAATTACACGAGAGATCCATTCTGGCCGTGGTCGTCCAGAGTAGCGTTCCGGTTCCTCGATCGAAAGAAATGGCACTACGATTTCAAGGATGCCGAAGATGCGCAGGGCTAAGTCACGCTACCCGCTAAATGGGCTTCATCTGTACCATAAAACTGGGCAGATACGTCGCCAAGCGCTGTAAGATAGTGAGCCGCACCGTAGGGTGTCGAGAAAGGCAGCTGTGTGTAGTGTGGATTATGCATAGTGTCGTGTTGTACAAGCGCTGGCTCTCTCATATCGAAGGTGGCGGCGCCGGTGCGGGATTGACCTTGTTCTCTATTCCCAGCATACCGCAGAACGCTTCTGTCTGTGGATTCGTATAGAACACGCCTACATACAAACGACCCTTGTCAGCTCCTCCTTTACAGAATCATTCGAATTCAAGAAAGTAAGAGAGAGAGCAGGGGTGTGATGGATGACACAAAGACGACTCAGAAGCCAACTCACTCGGCGATCCACCCGGCTGACCCTCAGGCGGAGCCGTAGGCCAGAACCTCTGCACCCTTCCTACGTCAATCTCTCCCTTCTCCCAAACAAGCTCGACCTTTCCTTGCCCATCTTCTCCTACCACTTCTTCCTCGAGCGATGGCACCAAGAGCCCTTCATCCGCTATTCTCTGCTTCTCATCAGCGACAAGCTGTCCCAAGACTTGCGGAGGAGGTAAAGGCGGCTGATATATTTGGGTAGAGAGGTAGGGGTGAAGAGCGCGAGTGATGGCTAGCCATTCTGTGTCGAAAGTCAGACGGGGCGCCTGACCCGCTGGCGAAGGACGTGGAGCAGGTATCTCGAGGAACTAGGTACAGCAATAAAATACGTTTCGCAAAATTATCAGCAATCCATGGTCGGCAAAGCGATGGATCGTCGATGTGAACCTAGAGACCTGAAAGAGACCTCGTGAAAGCGACATACCTGGATGAATTCTTTGCCCGGACCACACTTATCAAGTGCCAAGAACCTCGTTCGCCTTCCTTGGCTACCGGAACCTGTAGCATGATGCGCCGTATCGATTTGAGCTTCACGTATTGCCTCGTCCACTGTTTCTTGCGGAGCAGCTATCACCTCCTCAGCCTGCTTCTCGCCGCCTCCTTGTTCTCGAGCTTTCTCAACTAGGTCCACACTTTCATCTATAGCTAGTTCTTCGACGGCCTGAGTTTTCGTTGGTTCCGGTATTCCTTGAGTATTGTCCGATATTTGGTCGGATGAAGCTGCAGCTTGCGGTACAGGCTGAGGTTGGTCAAACTCGTCGTCACTGATTGCTATCTCTTCAGGATTATCGGCGGGTCCCTTCGTTGTGCTCGTGCTCTGTCCAGCAACAGACTCCTGCGGATGATGATCATGATGATCGTGTTCATCATCAAACTCATCGTCATCTATGTTGATCTCGTCGGGATTGGCGAGCTGATGTGCGACTGCAGCATCATCAAAATCATCGTCGTCTTCGATGGCAATCTCATCAGGATTTCCCATTTGAGCGACTTGGCGGTTCGCCGCAGAGGTCGAAGAGGATGATGAAGAAGCAAAGGCGTTTGATGTCGTGGGACCATCTGAGGCAGGCGAAGAGTGTTGGTAGATGGCAGCGAACTTGACGTGCAAATGAGCCGAGAACCAATATGCTGGTTGGACGTGATTCAATAGATTGAATAGAGGCGGTGAACCGAGTGTGTTCTTATTGACCTGTACCGAAATGGATCAGCGCTTGATCCGAATGACATATGGCCGGACAAGAAACCCATTGAGATCGTACCCACCTCGTCCCGGAAGAAAGGTTTCCGACGCAACAGAGCCCCGGTGTCTCCGTGTCTTGCTATTGATATCGGCCAGTCGTGTGAGAGGAACACGGTGTCTTGTGTGGGAGACAGCTGGCCGAGAGAAAGTCCTCAGTTAGCCTAATCTATAACAGTATCGGTCGATAGTAGCCTCGGCATGAACTCACCTGCATGAGCTTGGCTACGTCGTATGATCTGATATGATACACGCTTCGCAGCGTTGATCTATCGTACGGCACCTTCTCAAAGTGACCTAGGAAATTTCGATCAGCTTCTCGAGGGTGACACACCACGGAGAAAGGAGGGAGCTACGAAGAGCTGCTAACTCTCGTTCACTCACCCTTGTTGTAGTCGTGATCTTTGTATATCCCGCTCGCCCCAGCTATTCTCAGTCCATCCACATACACGCTCCCCGCCGCACCAAGATAGTATATATTCTCCGCAAGCCATCCACCATGATACAGCTCCCACATGTAATTGCTCGCTTCGTGATTACCTCCGATCACTATCGTCAACAGAGGCGCTTTCCTCTGTCCTGAGTAATATTGGTGGAATGTGCCCAACGCATGGTATTTCTGGGGTACGGCCAGCGAAGCGAAATCGTGTGTCGACCGGAGAGCTTGGAAGTCGCCGCAGAGAAGGAGTAGTTCGACAGGATTGGAAGTTCGAGCAGTGTACTGTGCGACGGTATCATATATCGCTGTGAGGCTCCCATGCGAGCAGCCTTGAACCGCGATCTGCGGGTTAACGGATGATCAGCTCCCACGAACGAGCTCAGTACATCCGTTCGAAAGATTGACTACTTACTCGCATGTTTCAAACTGTCTCCTAGGTTTTCAATGGGATTTGCGGAAGATGTTGGGTTTCTATCTCTTATGACTGACCAACAGAAGCATCACAAATAGTGTGTAACAACCGGTTTCGAGCTCCTTGAGCTCCTTTCGATCAAGAATAAGCGGTACGTCGATTAAAGATAGCCACGTGGCGCTCACATGTGTAAAAATCTGGTTCCGCTCCTGGATTCGAGGATGTCAACAAAGCAGCATGACCATAGACGCGACTTGTTTTCCATCCAATGCTCAGACATCCTTCTCATTCCGCAAGCATCAACGATAACCATCTTTGGTCTTGACTGTGTCGTTCATACGTCGCCATCGAAGCTTTTGAACAGGACAGCGATACTGATTTTCGCGATGGCGCCCACTATAGCGCCTGATGCGAAGATACCAGTGAGTCTACCTTGAGGAAGACCCTTGCCCTTGTTTATCTCCTTATCTCAGGTTGAATGATACTCACTGATTCATCTGGGTACGTCCTTGTAGTGCACGACACCTCAGCAACTGCGGGATGAGCTCGATACAATCACTTGGGCTCTCGAGCCAGAGGAGAAGGAGGATACTTGGGAGAAGTTTGAAAGGGCAATCATACGTTTTGCAGCGGTCACACGAGGTGGAGGATACAAGATGACGGATATGTTTGTCGAGGGTGTCGGGAGGAATGGCATTGGAGCTAAACTCGCCAAATGCGTGAGTTGTTGAAGGCCCATAATATCCCAGAAAGACTAGTGGAGCTCTGATGAATACTTGTTGTGAGTGTAGATGCTGTCGGATCGAGGAAGATTATCGGGTGTATCCACCGACTTCTTGCAGACCATGGCACCGCGATTATCGCTCAACTTCAAGCCCCTCGTCCATCTATACCTCGAACCTCTTGTCCAGCTTCTTGGTCGACCAAACAAGGTCTTCCTCAAACGAGCCGAGAAATGTCTATTGACAATTATCACACACTGCCAGATACCGACCATCTTGCTCGAATTGAGACGGGGATTGGACGATAATGCGGCGACATGTAGGAAAGGATGCTCGATCGGATTAGAGCGGACAATCATAGAGTGGCCAAAAGAAATTTGGAGTGAGAAGGGGCTAACAGTATTGGAGGAGAGTGTAAGAAAGATGGCGACAGACAAGGACCCGGAAGTCAGACAGACCGGAAAGAGGGTTTGGGCATTGTTCATGGACATATGGCCGGAAAGGGTTGAAGGGTAAGCTAGGCTACCTTCTCGATGCTCGATCTTCGACAGCTCCTCGGCAGCTGACAATTGATCGTCCTATAGCTTCTCTGCACCACTGACCCCGACAGTACGGCGATACCTTGGAGTCCCAGCTGTAGGCGAAGCACCCAAAGCTAAAGCCAAAGCATCCTCTCGACCTGTCGCGCCGCCTCTGCGACCCATATCAGCTACCTCGACAGAGTCATCCCTCGCTTCATCGTCGAATCAGCCTTCACATGCCGCACCCCACCCAGACGTGCGGCCTCAACATCACAGAGTCAACGCGCTTGCATCTCGGCCGGTTAGGGTAGCTGCTCCTCTACTACTAGCACCAGCACCGGTAGAGGCGGGTCCTTCTCGTCGTCGCTCGCCTCGTAAAGATCTGGAACCATTACCTCGAGCGAACGAATACGAGCCGGAGGAAAGAAGTGCTCCGCCTGTCTTTGCCAGGTCCGCTACTACCAACGGAGACTTCAGGCGAGACGCTCCCGCTTTGGGAGCACTCGGACATCATTCTCGATCGGTTTCACACAATACACTACCCTCGTCCTCATCTCACTCAGCACTGCATGATGAGTACCAGAGGTATAATCCCCTCTCGAAGCCAGCCCGGCCTCTTCTTGCTACATCGTACTCCGTCCCCGCCGAATCAACGGAACCGGCTCATCCATCAAGACGCTTCGCCCCTCCTGCAAGGCCCGTTCGGATCCCAACGGAAGAGCATATGACAGCAGGACAGGGTGATTCGATTTTCAAAGGACCGGCAAGAAATCCGCACTTTCCCGAGAGACGCCCTGGTCCGCTTGGACAGGCTCACCGAAGGGTCGTCACTGCTCCGGTACCATCAGCAGTTGAAGCCTTCTCACTCGGGAAAGCGCTTGGCCACGCGCGCAACCCATCCTATCGGCGCCACGAGGAAGATCATATTCACAACCAGGAAGAAGATCACCAAACGCCTCAAAAGGGAGAAGGAGCACACGAGCGAGCTACAGAGAGCGAGAAGGCGCCTGTTCCTGGTATTTTCGCCTCGCCATTGCCCACGCACGTGGTGTCGATGGATTCACCTCTGATGCCTACTCTGATGCGTTCTACCTCGGGCGACGTGAGAGTGGAAGAAGAAGATCAGAACGATATCATTGACCTGCAAGAGGAAGTTTACCCTGGTTCTCCCAGTATCGGGGCAGATAAAACGCAAGTCGACATCGCCGCCAAAGTCCAACTCCCCGAATCACCCACCCAAGCGAATGTTGATCTGCCTGAAGTTGCCACATGCGCAGATGATTCGATGAAGGAGGAAACGAAGACAGATGAGCAAGGAGCGCCACAACAGGAAGCTGCCGTGCACGAGGAATCGGCATCATCAGAGAAAATTAGCGACAATGTTGAGAGGCGGAAGCTTGCTCCAGAAGCGGCCGACGTGGAAACTCAACCGTCCGTCGCTTCGTCGGAAGACCAAGGCCCAGAGCAAGACAGCGACTCACCCGCAGAGGTGACTCACAACGAAAACTCAAATTCCGTCCCGGCGCAGTCAATACCCAGCAAGCATGCTTCGGAGCCTGTCAAGGGTGCAAGCTCGTCTACTAAATCACGACCGCCTCCAACAGCCAAAGAAGCAACCAACGCCGGTCCATCAAAGCCGAAGGTACTCAGTACGAACGCCCCCCCACGAAAACCACCGGTACCCTCCGCTCGTGCAGCCGGTCCTCGAACAGTCAGCGCATCTATCAGTCGAAGGCCATTTAAGCCGACATCTCTCACGGCTCCTACCGCCGCTTCAGCTGCTCGAGCCGCATCCATCTCGAAGCCAGCTCCAGCGCCCGCGGTGGTTTCCAAACCGTCTGTAGCAACTTCCACCACCGCGAATCCATCCGCTCCATCCGATGTCACGGCTAAGGTACATACCGGGCCAAGCAAGCCGCCAATTCCTACGGCCGGCGGTAGAGCTCGAGTAGTGTCTGCTCAGATTGCCCCGAAACCAGAAAAACTCGAACCGAAGCCCACTATCAAGCCTTCCATCCCGCCCAACGTACGACCGGCTCCCACTAGGGTGGTCAGCGGACCCAAGAAGCCTGCTGTCACATCGCATATCG
The DNA here is from genome assembly GCA_000507405.3 of Kwoniella heveanensis BCC8398. Lineage (NCBI taxonomy): Eukaryota > Fungi > Basidiomycota > Tremellomycetes > Tremellales > Cryptococcaceae > Kwoniella > Kwoniella heveanensis. The sequence goes on along the minus strand of KV700144.1, from coordinate 27,388 downwards.
TTCTTCCTCCAGTGAAGAAAGAACGAGTCATGAGAAAGGCGCCTCTACCTTCGTTCAGACCCACGAAAAGCAATGCTGCTACGACCGATAATGGCGCTGCATCACTGAAAGCTTCGACGGCGTCTTCGACTGGAGGTCGAGCGAAAGTCAAGCCAGAAATGATGATCAAGCTCCCTGATTCGCCTGCCAAGCTGGCAGCACCAGACGTGCCGCTCCCGCCTAGCCGCCACGAGGTCCCTCTTCCGCACAGTCCGTTCAGCAAGGTAACGTCCGCCGTCAGCTCGGCTGCGAAACACAAACCTTCGCCACTCAAGATCGAGGTCGTTCGACCTAGGGTCCGAGCAGATTCCAATGTTAGCCATCCGAATTCGCCTATCGCCCTCACTCGACCCAAACCGCTCTCGCCACTGCTTGCAACCGTCGGTCCTACCGATGTCGAGAACGACGAGCTTCCCAAAGCGCCCGTCTTCTCTATGCCGGCACAATCCCCTGCTTCACCACGAACAGAGTCGCCGGCTGCTAAATTACCGATGGCGGATCCCTTCATTTCGGCCTCGGTTCCGGCTAGCCCGTCGTTCAAGCGCGCGGCTGAAACTGCTACTGTAGAAGCCGATATGACGAGCGAGATCGAGAGCGACGATGACGACCTCGCTAGGATTACGTTCAAAGGCCATCCGCGGATCAGGACAGCCTCTCCTGCTCTATCGATCAACAGCATCGATACTGTACCAGCTTCACCGCTCAAACCATCTAGAACTGCTACAGCGTTGCATCATCAAGCAAACCACATCAATGCCTTCGCACCTCGAACAGATGTGTCGACGCCGCAAAAGAGTGCAGCAATGTTATTGGCGAAATTAGAAGGAAGTGAGAAGGGGATGAACATTGCTATGTCGTATACCCCGCACGCTCCGCAGAGCGAGAGAAAGGCGCTCAGCGTTAAAGATGCCAACACTCCTGGGCTGAATGGTGGTGGTGGCGAGAGTGAGTGGGACGTGAGTGCCTAGGATTAGGAACACGAGTCGATGCCTCGGTCACACTCCTCGCTATTCTCTCCATTCAGGTGATGGCGAGAGTGGAAGAACGGACATTATTATGCGTTATGCGTTGTCCGTTATGAGTATACTCTGTCGAAAGTGTAAGACGCTGCAGCAGTAACACACAGATAGGCTTGGACGTGGACAGATATGTAATACGATAAGATATGACTGCGCAATTGAGATAGGATAGGTTTTGCTGTCTCTCTGAGATTGCTCTACGACTCTCATCGAAGGAGTACGCTATGCGATGTGCCGGATCCGTGAGGATTGGAGGGTTCCTTTTGAGTTTCAACTTGACAACTCCCAGATCGAGTCGACTCTGATCATCGGTATCGTGTATATATACACGTGCATGTTGTGGTTAGTAAGGACATCTACAAATTGATATATGTCGGATCCCGTCTCTCTTCGAACTAATTCTTTCATAGATCATAAAACGGGAGATCACCGAAAAAGATCTGTTGCCAATCGAACCCGAACCTTTATCGAACTCATCACAGTGTACAACGGCGACAGCGATCGGCACCATGACTAGCACGAATCCTCCCCCTTCGCCACTCTCTGCAACTACACAAGCACAGAGTGCTTCCTCTGCGCCTGCGTCTGAAGCCCCTTTGCCCTGTCCCCGGGCGAAATCTCCCCCTCCGCCAGTCTCATTTATAGGGTACTACCACGGAATTCCATCCCGTCCTCGCCTTTTGGCTCGCAGCGACCCATCTCCCAACTGGATACGACAACCACCGCATTGCGGCAACTTCCCCTCAAACAAAGCCATCTTCCCCATCGATCCTGACCATACGATCAAATACATCTGGGACTTCCCGATCGGTAAGAGACTCTTATCGATTATCGATCAACATACGCCTCATGCGAATTCGGTGGATATCCTCAAAGTGTGTTGGGACTGGCTGGAAGATAAGTCTCCGCCCGTTGTTTGGATCGGCGTGACGCCTGGTAAAGTGTCTGTGGAGACAGCCGAAAAGCTAGTCAAGGAGGTCATGTGTTTATTGAAGGAATCAAAGCTCGAAGATGTTCAAGTAGAAGTCAAAGAGTCTGAGATCTTTCATTTGGTCGGACCATCCTCATCCTTGTCCACATCCTCATCGCCACCACCACCACCACCGCCGATACCGATACCAAGACAAAGGCTGAAGGCGAGGCTGCATCATCCGATCTACATTGAAAGAGGATTGGCCGAGCTCGGATCCAGGCTATCGACTGCCATCGGACTGGGTATAACCACTCCCCTCAAGCCTGATACCATGGGAACCACCGCTTCTACCTGCGCGATCGTAGTCGACCCGACGAGACACTAGCCCTCTCCGCTCAACATGTCATAGCTGGGTCTGAGCTTGACCAAGGTGGTCAAGATCGTGCTGCGGAGGGCGGGAAGAAGAGTACAAGTGGGCTTGACATGTTCCTTAAACACCCTCGATCTCGATTCCAAGCCGGAAAAACTGCGAGACAACCTTCGACTGAACGAGCCAATCGCGCGGTTAGGATTAGCGAACAGTATCTCGATCAGCTGTCAGACGATCTTCGGGTCACAACAAGACGTAAGCGAGACGACTATTCTCATTTCGATAGGATTGCCAATGATGCGAGTCGACCTCTTCGAGACCGAGATATAGCACGTTACCGCAGGGATCAAGCCGAAGAAGACTTTCAAGCAATGGAGAGATTGCTAGCAGAGATAGAAGAACATTGGCAGGGCGACGAGGACACGACCCTCGGAAGGTTGCTCTGTTGTCCTCCTGTGGGATATGGTGTGGGATCCCAAGGCAGGACAGAGGATTGGGCTTTGATCAAGATCGACCCCGATAAATTGCCGTCGAACGAGTATGGTCCGCTAGCGAATTTGCTTGACCTCACCGGAAAATATGAATCCCGAGTGGTACACCGCGTCCCGGGGGGTTCCGTCACCTGGGGAGGAATGCTACGATTGCAAGGTCTTCTGACGCAGGCAGATATCATCCACGGCCCCATCAACGTGTTGATGCGGGGCGCTATCGGCGGCATTGCCAAAGGCTACTTGATGCCTGTGGATTCTATGGTCAAGCCAGCTTTCGCTCGTCGCCACGGCCGCCAAAAGTCGCAGGAGCAAGGGAAGTACGAAGGCTGGTCCCGCGAATGGGCGGCTATGCCTCCTATCCCACGAAGGTGTGAGGTGCTCCCTGGTCCTTTCGCCAGGCCAGGAGACTCTGGCGCAGGAGTGGTAGCGGAAGACGGCCGGATAGGCGGTATCGTCACTTGCGCCAGTGGTACGCCCCCTACTCGACTTGGCGCGAGTGCCAATAAAGACGTCCCTGGGCGTGAACGTGGTGAGGTGGACATCACCTATGTGACGCCTATGCACCATCTTCTGGAGCGATTCGTTGCTCATGGGGTGAAGGATCCTCAGTTTCTGTGAAACTATCCTCAGGTACGAATAGCATCAGCGGGCGGGAAGATCAGAGCGAGAGATTGGAGGGGCGGGAGATCTCTGCTAGCTTATGGGTTTGAGCACGGTACTTTTTCCATACACTATAGACCGCCGTCCGCAGGAACTTGCTTGATGATGGGATGAACAGATGCGATTCTATGCGTTCCAATCGCCAGCTCGTCCTTATCAGGCGACTGAGCTAGACATGTGATACCTCCGCCACTGCCACGGCCTTCTCCGATAAAAGACGCGCTCGCTCGATCCTTTCATCTTGACGTGACGTGATTGACGAGCAGCCTGACCCAGCATGCTACCCACATGCTACCATCCCCAAGCTATCTATGGTACCTATCAATATAGCCCTCTATCTATTCTTCTAGTCAAGCTTGTCTTCTTCTTTTCAAGGCATCGGTCCTCTGCCAGTTTGCTAATATAGAGGTCCACCATTATGGGTCTTCAAGCGCGAGCCCAAAGGGCGACCGCGGATATCGAGAAAGCACCGCTGGTCAACTCCCTCTCCGCGCCTACATCCTCATCATCTTCAGAGACAGAGAACGAAGCAGATCGATCTCGTCCCGCATGGCGTCAAAATCAACGTCGACATCGATCGAATCAATCTTTCCTGTCTCTCAAGATCAAGAACATCGATAAGATCTTTCTTGTCCTCATAGGAGGATTTGTCTTCCTCAAAGTCCTACACCACCTAGAGTTCCCCTTTCCCCGGCCTCCCAGTCCTCCTCCTGCGCCCCTGCCAGACTTCATCGAGCAAGGTATCCAGCAATGCGAGGTCATCGGAAGACCCACTCCGCACTTCAAACGGTCGACTGCTAAGCGAGAGAAGAATGATAGATTCGTCAAGGGCACAAAGAGTACATGGTTGAGGAATGGAACCCTTTGGACTGGTGAGAAGGATGGGCGGGAGGTGCTCGAGGGCGTCTCAGTCTACCTCGAACACGGTATCATCAGGAAAATGGGCGCGCATGAGGAGATCGAGAGCTTTGTTAAAGGCAAGGGTGATCACGATGTCGAAGAGGTAGAACTAGGCGGAGCATGGGTTACTCCTGGTAAGTCCACTGCCTACCTATGGTTTTGAGCTGGTCTTTCGCAATGAATGCTGATCGTGCTTGTACAATCGCAGGGTACGTCACTTATTATCTTACTGAATCTAAGGTGTTCCCAGGCTCATTTACTCCTCTATAGTATCGTCGACATGCACAGCCACATGGGCGTGGATGCCGCCCCATCCTTGCAGGGTAACGATGACACCAACTCGCTCAAGAACGCCGTCTTGCCCTGGCTCAGGTCGCTGGACGGTTTCAACACTCATGATCTTGCTTTTAACCTCTCCATCTCTGGCGGCATCACTACGATGCTCGTTTTGCCTGGTTCAGCTGGTGAGTCAGGCCGGCTGCCTCTATATATTTCTTTCTGGCATATTTACTGACTGACGAATGATTTGCGTTGTGCGTGTACAGGTAATATCGGTGGACAGTGAGTATAAATGGCAGCCGCTGCTCAAGCAGGCCGAAGGATCTCCCATCTCAAGTATTGAATTCTTGAAGCTGACTCAATCTCTCACTGGCCGGCAGAGCCTTCCCATTCAAGCCTCGATGGACATACGAGAACACCCCTCAATCCATGTTGGTCGAGCCCGCCTTTGTTATCGACAACGGTACCTGGTCCCGAACCCACGCATGGCGGCACATCAAGCATGCCTGCGGCGAGAACCCTCATCGAGTCTACGGCAACACCCGAATGGACAGTGCCTATGATTTCCGACGAGCCTACACCGAGGGCAAAGAGCTCAAAGAGAAGCAGGACCGATGGTGCAAATCACCCAAAACCCAGACCGAACCTTTCCCTACCTCTCTTGAATGGGAAGCACTCTCGGATGTCATTCGAGGAAATGTCAAGGTCAACATCCACTGCTACGAGACAACCGACTTGAACACCCTTGTCAGGATCTCGAACGAATTCCAATTCCCCATCGCAGCCTTCCATCATGCCCACGAAGCGTACCTTGTCCCCGACTTGCTCAAGCAAGCCTGGGGGCCCGAGCCTCCTGCCGTCGCCATCTTCTCAACCAACGCCAGGTACAAGCGAGAAGCATACCGAGGCTCAGAGTTCGCGCCCAAGGTATTGGCCGAAGCAGGTCTTTCCGTTGTTATGAAGTCTGATCACCCTGTCCTGGACAGTCGATACCTCATCTCTGAAGCCAGCTTTGCCCATCACTACGGCCTTAACACCTCGCTCGCCCTGAGCAGTGTCACAACTCATCCTGCCAAAGCCCTTGGTCTCGATCACCGAATCGGCTACCTCCGAGAGGGCTACGATGCCGACGTTGTGGTCTGGGACTCTCACCCTCTCACTGTTGGCGCGACTCCCAAGCAAACATACATTGACGGTATTCCCCAAATCATCAAGCCTGTCTTGCACCACAAGCCTGCTCAAGTTCAGAAGGCGCCGCCTACCGGCAAGTGGGACAAAGAGGCCAGAGAAGCGGTGGAAGCGAGAGGCGATCCTGATCTTCGACCTAAGAAGAGCAGCAAGAACGTCATCTTCCAGGATGTAAGCGACTTCCACCTCTTCGACCAACTTGGTGAGAAGCTGCAAGTGGATGTTTCTGCTTTCGAGGAAGGGAAGGGATCCGTTTTGGTTCAGGACGGCGAGATCACTTGTGCGGGTAACTGTAAGATCCCGGAAGGGCTTGACTTCGATTTCGAGCTCGTCGATCTGAGAGGAGGAGCTATAACACCTGGATTTATCACTGTCGGAAGTCGATTGGGACAGATCGAGATCAGACAAGAGAAGGCTACTGCCGACGGAGTGAGCTTTGCCCTTCACCTCACTTCTCTCGTCATACCCATTGCGCTGACGGATATTGAATTGTTTTCCAGACCGCTCTCGACCCGCTCGACGAGGGATTTGAGATCACCGATGGACTGCTTGCTCATGCTGTCGATGGTGCTCAATTCGGAGGCAAGGACGAGCTGTGAGTCTCCGGAATTGTCCAGGTATCAAGCTCGGCAAAGTTACTGACGACCCATTCTCTCTCTTCCCGATATTGTTTAGGCTCGCCTATCGATCCGGAGTGACCACTGCCGTCGTCTCCCCTAAGTCTTCTTCATTCTTCAGCGGAATCTCATTCGCCTTCTCCCCCTCCGCTCCTCACCCCTTATCTCACGGCGCCATCCAAAACAGTAACGGCGCACTACACATCACCCTCGATAACTCCAAGACGTCTGTCTCGTCCAAGATCGCCATCTTGCGTCGGCTCTTACTGGGCGATGTACAAGAAGAGACTGAGCTCAGCGAGGTGTTGAAAGAGGTCGCTAAGGGCAAGTTGAGGCTGGTAGTCAACGTGGACAAGGCGGATAGTATTGCGACGCTCATCAGGCTCAAGAATGAGGTTGCACACAAGGCGAAGATCACCGTTCTCGGCGGTCAAGAGGCTTGGCTCGTGAGTGCACACAATACTCCAGCCTTCTCTTACCATCGACGTTTCTCGCATCGCGCCTGATCAGTGTAGGTGAGAAAATGCTAAAAACAGCCTCTATCGCGTGTTGCAGGTTGCTGACGAACTTGCCGAGGCGGACATTGGGGTGATTGTAGCCCCTGTGCGATCGTACCCGGGTGACTGGGACTCGAGGCGAATCATCCCTAGCGTCCCACTCTCCAACCATACTTTGCCTTCATACCTTGTTTCCCACGGCGTGGTGAGTGAAGCGAAAGATCTCACTGAAAGCAACCCGGCTGGCCAATCGAGAATACAGATGAGAAAGAGTGCTGATGATCAATGGTGAACTCGATGATTCGCTCCTATCAGACCGTCGGACTGGGTATCGTCGAAGAATGGCAAGCACGAAACACGCTCTATGAGGCTGCGTGGGTCTACGCGTCTTCTCCCCCTGGCGTGTTCACCAAGCGTGATGCCCTCGACTTAGTCGGGAAGAACCTCGAGACCCTCCTCGGCCTGAAGGACGGACACCATCGTCACAGTTATGAGGGGGAGAGTCAAGGGGGATGGGTAGCGCATGAGGGCGATGTCTTCTCCCTCGGTGGGAAGGTCAAAGCCGTCAGAGGTGTCGGGCAAGTCGCCGTAGATTTGTTCTAACTTTGACTAGACCAAACGCCAAACCTGAGTATGAGAAACTAGAAAATGTCAGATCTTCAGGTTTTTACGACTACAGACAGCATAGCATAGCACAGCATAGCATGGTCTGATACGACTAAAGCGAGCATGTTATTAGGAGGGGGCAGGAAAGATATCTAGAAAAGCAGAGACGTGTTCGTTTGAAACGAGATCAGATTCAACGAGAACGGATGCAAAAAGTCCAGTGGGATAGATATACAGAAAGAAATCGGTTCACAGACTGTCGGATGCGTGAACTTCTCGTCAAACAAGCGCAGAAAGATACATGCGCTTCGCTTGTATGGAGGCAGACTGCTTGGTACTTGCAGCTCGTATCATACCATATCATCTCATCCGGAGCTTGTTAGAGACTGTGCTACTCTACAACTGTACTACAGCCCGCCTATACTATTCTTCCGTTGCCCCAATGAGGATGAGACATGCCAGAAAAGAAAAGAGAAACCACTACAGCGAAACTTCAAGAGGGTAAAGCGTGAACAGCCGACGATCCAATTGGGAGGCGATCCGAAAGGCGACGCGATCGAGAGCATTGAATGGGAACTAGGACTGTTAACCCCAGATATTGGCGAACGGATCTCTGTCGTCCTTCTTTTGCTGAGCAGGCTGAATCGCGCTTGCGCCGAAAACCCCTCCTCCCCCTGTCGACGAACTGGTAGTGTTGTTCGGAGATGCCCAAGGATCAGCGTTGATGTTGCCGGCAGCAGTACTTGATGATCCCCAGATATTCAAATTGGATCCGAATGCATTTTGTTGCTGCTGCTGCTGTTGAGGTTGTTGATACGAGCTTTGATTTTGATATTGGTTATGTTGTTGGGGTTGGGGTTGACTTTGAGGTGATCCCCATGCGTTTTGGTCCATTTGTATCCCTCCCCACCCACCAGCTCCAGCTCCTGCTCCTGCTCCTGCTCCTGCGCTTGGTATAGGCGCTTGAGTAGCTTGGCCTGAATACTGAGGTGGCGCAGAAGACGTCACGCCCCCTCCCCACGTTGCATACGGATTAGGCTGCTGCACGGCCGGCGATGCCGCAGAAGCACCGAAGAATCCGCCGTTACCTGTACCTGTACCAGTCGGTTGAGCGGATGGGGTAGGCGCAGAGGAGAAGAGGGACATGATGTCTGCTTTAGCTGTTTGAGATTTCCCAGCACCAGCACCGTTTGCGGCGCCACCGGCGGAAGAAGGAGTAGGCGTACGGAAATCAAGGTCGAAGATCGAGCCGCCCTGCGCTGGCGCAGCTGCTGTAGCAGCAGGCTGAGCAGTAGGTCCTGGCACGGCGGCGCCTGCTGTTGCGCGAGGAGGCGCAGTACCGGCTGAAGTGGGGTCTGCTTGTGATCTAGCTGGAGCAGCGGTGGTGGAAACCGGCGGAGCAAGGGATGGGGGCTCGTCTGATCCGAAGAGATCTACGATCGGAGCAGGAGCCGGTGCAGCGGGTGTAGGAGCAGGTGGTGATCTGGCGGTACGGGATAGAAGAGGGTGATGTTTCGGTGCCGGCGCGGGGGCTGGTGCGGGAGCCGAGGACGTTGGAGTGGGCCGAGGAGCTTGTTGGAACTATGATACGAACGAGGTAATGATGGCATGTTAGCAACCTCCAGTACATAGGCAGAGAAAAGGGAAGCTCGTAAAGCTTACAGTCTGGTCTCCACCACCGCTTCCTCCAGCACCGTTCTCCAATACACTAGGATCTTTGGGAGGAGGTCCCTCCATCGCCCATCGCCTCGACTCGTACTTTGACCGAATGAAAGATTCGATTTTGCTGCGAGCGGACATCAAAGATTAATGCATGTTATAGAGATAGGATGAGCTGGGATTCAGTCCGTCCGATAGTGCTACAAGTAGCTCCTGCACGCTTGCCCGGCTTGACTGACGAGCACTTACTGGTCTGGAGGTACGTGTCCCGCTTTCAGATGTTTCTCCCAGTATAGATTGGCTCGTTTGTTGCCCCATCTCTGGATCGTCTGTGGGTGCGATTCGCGATTCAATGTGATTCATTGCAGTCAGCTCACGCATTTGTTTTGCTGTTTCGACTGAGGAACACGTTGCTAGCAGCAGAAGGTAAGCTCACCTCCATCTGCTCAGGGGTCCAGATATCGAGGTCGATCGACTTGACTGCAAGCGATCGAAATAATGCATTTGTGAGCTTGCCCTCGTCACAGAGAACATGAAAGTAAGCTGGCGATATGTGAGAGAACGATACTCACCTCGACTGATATGCGTTCCCATTGACCTGTGGATACCGGAACATCTTATACAGAGGTACACGCCGCTATTATGTGGGATGGAGAGAAACCAGCTCAGCTCACGTTCATGCTCAGGCTCGATGCACTTTGGGTATATCGGTTTGCTTCATTGCTGCAACGAAGCGGATTATGTAGCGTAATCGCGGACTTACAGATTCCAAGAAGCCCATCTAGCATCTATAACGCGGCACAACAAGAATCACTGTCAGCTATATTCCTTCCACTACTATGTGATAGGGTGGATGTAGATTTAGGTCCGCCAAAGCATACTGTGATCTGACGCCTGACGGACAGACATTCATGCCCAGCGATATACTCACCATTCTTCCTGCAATCGGCGCACGACTTGTTGTCGGGCTGCTTGACGAGATCACGCAATATCCGAGCATTGCGCTCCGTGGTGGCTTTGTCTGTTCAAGCGCACGAATCACGAGTCAGCTTGACGTTCTTTAGCCGGCGACGATTTGGCATCGAGCTGGACGAGCGAGCTGACCTTGACGAGACATCGGGTTGTGTTGACGCTTGAGTGTACGAGATGTCGAGCAAAGGGATGTGGTCAGCGAGAAGAGAGGGGGGGAAATGTCGAGAGGGTATGATCTATGATCTATGGGTTGATGATTGTCGCTGTCGCTCATGCTTATGCTTCACGCTAGACCCTGTGTACACGCCATGCACGCATGCACGCCATGCACATGTCATCATACAACCCAGCGAGCGCGACTTAGCTTTGACAAGCCTAATTCACCAAGGGGTTTTTCCCGAGCCTATCTACGACGCGAGTGCGCCAATCGCAATCGCCTGGTTGGTTTTTGTACCTTAATTCCCGCAATATATATGCTGCTTGTCTGTCCACGTCAAATCTCAATTCTCTTCTCCAAAACGATCTGTTGACATAGAAAGACAGATTAGCCAGAATAATCTGCTTGAACATCTAACGTCTCCAAAAAAAGAGCTCAAAGCTTTCAGCCCCAGGATCCGGTAGTCAATTGTCGTACGAAAAAGGCACTCACAATGCCGGATATAGAAGATGACTCCAATTTGGGTGAGTGTTGCGCCTCGCCTAGCCTCCCTTGGCCGATTCTCCTCGCTCCACCACACAGCACCGTGTTCGTGCATCGCTGACCGGCACTTCATCGCTCCCCCATGCTCGGCTGACTTCCTGATCTCCACGCGAAATCATCATAAACTTCGATCCACAGACGCCCTGTTCCAGGCGTTCGTGATGATCGTCGTATCAGAAATAGGCGACAAAACCTTCCTCATAGCAGCGATCATGGCGACTAGACACCCTAGACTGACGGTGTTTGGAGGAGCGTTCGCTTCGCTGGTGATTATGAGTATATTGAGTGCGGCGATGGGAAGGGTGATTTTGGGTCTGATACCAAAGGTGAGTTCTGAGCGCGAGCGCAGCGAGGGGTTTTGGAATGGGTGGGTTAAAGCCACGTCGAGTGGACGGAGCGAGCGAGGGTATCTGTCAGGGTGGGAGTGTCCGCAAGATCGCGTCGAGCGAGCAGAGCGAGCGAGAGTACAAGGAAAGCATTTGAGCATGGGCCAATGGACTACGCGCGAGCTGGGGGAGTGGGGGTATATGAAAAGGATGAGCGGGCGAGCGATACAATGCTACCTCTGCTCTAAATTCGTGCATTTGTATGCTGACGACTCTCTTCTCACCCAAACCCACCCACCCACCCACCGACCAGGTATGGACGCTCTGGGCGGCGTGCGGTCTCTTCCTCGTTTTCGGCGCCAAAATGCTTCAAGAGTCCTTTGCCATGGCTTCTGGCAACTCGCACATTCAAGAAGAGATGCGAGAGGTCGAAGAAGAGCTCGAAGAAGACTCGGCGGTGCACGACACTCACAATGCGAGGGGTACATCGACCAATATCCCTCTTGAATCACTCGAAGAAGGCCACGCGCCCGGTACGTCCGGCACTGCTGGCGGCGGATCCTCAAGAGCGTCAGATATCCCTTCTTCCCCTTCTCGAAGTAAATTCGGGAGGAACTCCTCTCCCCGACCCGGCGCTGGCAAAGGCCGAAGTAGCGGTCCATCGATTCATTTCCCCCTGTCGGGAGGCTCAGGCGGAGGCGGTGTCGGACCCGTTATGGATGAAAAGAAGGAGAACTGGACAGTAGCGGTGAAAGAGAGGGTTCGGTCAGCGGTGCAGGTCATGACCAACCCTGTGTTTGCGCAGGCATTCGTCTTGACGTTTCTGGGTGAATGGGGCGACAGGAGTCAAATTACCACGATCGCTATGGGTGGTGCTCATGTGAGTGGTACTGTGCTTTGATTCGCATCATCTGGAGACGACTTGCGCCCTGCACGTAATTCCACATTGAAGAACTGTTTGAGTGTACACGTCATGTCGCTGACCACATCTTATGCCCCACTTTCTTCCCTCGTAGAGCGTCCCCGTCATCGCCTTCGGCACGATCCTAGGGCATGGCCTCTGTACCGCCGGAGCAGTGATAGGAGGCCGATACCTCTCGACCAAGATCTCGGTAAAACACATATCTCTGCTCGGCGCAGCAGCGTTCATCATCTTTGCGTTCCTGTACGCGCTCGAGGCGTATTACTATAATGGTGAGGCCGATGCTTCGTGGTAAGCCAGAGTGCCAAGCACGCAATCTGGGCGATCAACGAGCAAGGATCGAGATGAGGGACATGGATCTGGGCTATCATACTGCGGTGGTGGGTGACGTGACGGAAGCCGGAATCGGAGCAGCCCCATTCTATGCCAGTCATTCTTGTCATCGATGCGCGTCGGATACATCAGCATTGTGGCTGTGTGAGAGATATGTCGACGGTTGGACGGACGGATGGATACGTGCCGTGTACATGAGCATACGCATAAAGTAGATACTTCACCGATACGAGTTCCATATGCGACATAGACTAGATTTGCATGAGATGTATACCCTGCACTGAAACTCGCAGAGGGATAGGCACAAGCCGTCCTGATCTACCTCCCTCTACCTCTACCTCTAGATCTACGTCCATATCTATATCTCCTCGTCATCTTCGTCCTCCTCTTCTGCCCAAATCAAGTCCCCACTAGCTCCCTCGCCTTCATGCGCATAAGGCAGCGGTACGGCCGCCCTCTTCCTCTTCTGATCATCCGTCAAGTTCAAATTGAATGGCAAATCCAGTTCCGCGTGAGAAGTGATAGGCTTCTGCCCGTCCACCGTGCCAAGTCCAGGTCCAGGTCCAGCTCCTGAGATGGGGGTAGTGAATGGGTTGAGGTCTAATATCTCTTCCAAGGGTATCACTCCCAATCCTTCACCGTTGCCTTTGGCCTGAACTTGATCTCTATCACCCATGCTCCCGGTAGACGCAGACCGCGCGAGCGCTTCTAGCGACCTCGAGATGCCCTTGATACCCCCGGTAGCTTTCCTCACCAGCACCTGCACGACTCCCTTCCCATCTCCCAACCACTCCGGATCCACTTCCAGTCCTTCTTCGCCCCTATAAGCCAGCTCAGCGCCTATACTTCGTTTCGTCGCGTTCTCAAGGATCATCCATAGGTTCGGGCTGGGCGGGAAGGACGATATGGGCGACAGATACGATTTGGAGAGATGTTCTACTAGGGCTGGAGGGTGGGGCGATAGTAGAGTGAGAGTAGGGGAGAATGTCGGTGGGATTAGGTGTGAGTAGAAAGGGGATGAAGGTTCGAGAAGAAGGACCAGGCGGGAGGGGCCTGTAAGATTATGTAGATGTAACATGAGTCAGCTGACGAGATTCTGCTTTGACCGTTAAGATGAGATGAGCTGAGTTGAGCGGAGCGGAGCGGAGCTTACCTTTGGCATTCCTGATAGCTTTCAGCAGGGTACGAGTGAACGATATCGCCGAAGAAGGCGAGTAGTCCTCGGCCAGTACATCGAGGGCGTCAATGAACACTTGTCCGCCTTGATCTGCTTGATTAGTCAAAGCCTCGATCAGCCTTCGCTCGCTCGCTGACTTGCTCGCGACTTTTCTTGAAACCAAACACAGATCACGGAATCGCTGTTATCAGATTCTTAGGGGGATTGAAAAGAGAGGCGCTTACAGGATGACACTACCTTGTCCGCCAGCTGTCCCAGGGAGTCGAAGCCATTCGGACTACCACTCTTTTTGTCGCTGTAGCCGGGTATGGAGTCGGTCAGGTCTATGATACTCGTGCGATCAGAAGACGAGGAACTCGAGTCGAGAGGCAGGAGATCTTGCGGAGCATGAAGGACAGATATCAACGTGATGGATTCGTTCCTACTCGAAAGACCACAACAGCGCATGAGCATCGTGAGCTCATTCCATCCAGCACACCATAATACACTAAAAGCGCGCAGAATCGGTCTTTCTCGGGCTCACTCGCTCACTCGCCCATAACTCACCTTCGCACAGCCCTTCTCAGCATCTCCTTAAACACAGGCAGTCCAGAGAATGTCGGACGATCATGGACGATACATAGCGGCTGATGAGGGACCTGAGCGCCGTTCAGCACCCCTTCAAGGAGCGGGCCGGATTCGAGAGTTTGTCGGGGCATATCTCTAGTGTGCTGCGTCCTGTGATTCGTTTCGGTCGTTCCTTGACTGATCTTGTGCGAGGTCTAGAACCGAACGTGCAGTAGTTGGGATTTCGGGTTGCGGAACCTGCAGGCGGTTACGGGCTTGTATTCTGTGCTGGATGCTTGCACTATGTAATACTGGATCAACAGACTGGGAGGGTAAAAAGCAATGTAACCTTAGCCAGCAATTTGAGCTACACAAGTTCAAGAAACGCTCGAAGATCGTTGCTCACACAGGGCGGGCTGACGGCGATCGCCGCCGCTTACTACCTGCCCGCGAACGATTTCGAAGATGCCCTCTTGAGCATGAGCATTACAAGAACGCTTTCTCTCCCCTGCCCAAGAGATATACGCAATACATATCCTATCAATCCTGCAGACAGACTAGGATCAACAAATGCCAGCCCGCGTCATGTCCCAGCTGGAGAATACCTCTGCCATCGTGAGTGAAGATATGCTTCTTTTGAAAATACAGGAGCACGTCGTGGTCTACTGAGAAGGGGTTCAAGCTGATCATCAGATAATCTTTCACAGCTCGGCGAGTACATGTTGAAAGGATGGACTCTTACCGACCTCCATTGTTCGGAATGCCGAGTGACGCCGCTCATGCGAGAGCCGAATGCCATTGCAGAGCGAGAGAACAGGGAGAGGATCCAGTTCTGCGCTCTTTGTGATGGTCGACCTGAAGGACGAGCTGGCGCTAGCTCACACCGGAGACAAGATCACGCTGCTGGAGATGGGACTGGTACTGCATCGACCGTCACTACCACTCAAGATGCCGCTGATGAGATCGAAGCCGCCTTCGCTTCTGCCTCATCTGCCGCCCAAGACGACCATGCACCTGCGTCTTCCTCCAGCCCCGCAGACGACGCGGCATCCTCTATATCCTCTTTACTCCTCCGAGGCTACTCTCTTCTAGGCGACAACTGCCCCAACCCCACATGCAGAGGAATCCCGCTCGTCGGGTATCCTCGAAAGGCTGATGGAAGTAAAGATGGGCGGAAGATGTGTGTGTGCTGCGAAGGCCGTTGGGTGGATGAATCCGCCGTCGAGAGTGAGGGGATGAAAGTTGTTCAACAGCAGCAGCGACAACATCAGACCGAAGGGGAAGCCGGAGCTGAGAGTCCCAGGACGAAAGCCAGGAGAGAGCTCTACGGTCTGTCGAGTGAAGGCGACAAGAAAGAAAAGGTGGAAGCGAAAAATGACAAGGGTAAGAGCAGGGTGATTGATCCGGACGAATTCGAAGCGCGTGCCAACGAGTCGGCCAAACGATTGCATGCTGCCCCTGCATCTGGGGAAGGAGTGTCCTCGCACCAGCGTCAGCATCACGACGACGACGCCGGGACGGATGTGGAGATGGACGAAGAGGATGGTGAGTTGGCGATGCAAGAGAGCAGTAGAGCTGTACCAGCTGTCACGAAAGCTGTGAGTCATCCTTTGCTTCGCGCACGCCCTTTGAAGTATCCTGTCATCCCAAAATGTGGCATGATAGCTAAATGAGATGCGATCGTTGTACGGTCGTAGTCCGCTGCAACCCATATCCTGCCCATCCGACCAAGCCCATACAAACCCACCCCTCCATCGCCCTCCTCAGCGCTTGGCCAATCCCTCTCGCAGACCTCCGACTCACTCTCTCAGACACTCAAGAGCCTCTCAACCTCGCTCGAGCGGTGCGCTGCCCCCCTACCATCGGCGACTGCGCATGGAATACATAGCAGGCCGGATGACGGTGATAATGGACGGTGGTTCGTGGACCTGAAACTCCACACTGAGGCTATCAAGGATGTTTTGGGCGTGATTGGGCAGGTGGAAAGGGCTAGACGGGTTGGATACTGAGCGAATGAAGCGGGATACAACGACGAGAACGACCGACAGTGATGACGACGATAACGATGAGCTGACGATGACGACGATGAGGTCAGTATGCATATGGTGAATGAACTTATTATTTGCGCTTTGCTTTGCTTCCCGCTAGTTGTTCGTCAAGTTATCGTGCACACGAACTGCATACTATACTATTCACGGTTCACAATGATCTTAACAGAGACATCGTGTATTGACATTCGTTATTGACCTCATCTGATTAGACGCTGGCTATATTGCATTGAAAGCGGATAGTAGAGTATTAGTGGTGCGTTGTTCGTTATCGTGATCACTCCCTCTCTCACATCGCCATCATCATGCTGCTTGATCGTCATCGCCATTGCTGACAATGGTGGGTAGACTTGCGCCTCAGCACCTCACTCAGCACCACGCCGCCCGCGGCTGCACGCCCGTCCCACTCATCGTCACCGACTCTTTCTCTCTTCCCGATCTCTCCTCCCGACCTTTTCTCCCCCTTGCCAATCCATCTCATCGCTCCCACTCCGACCCTCCACAAGCCCTTAAGCTACCTGAGCGCTGTGGCCGTGGCCGACCCCAGCACCGCCAAGCGGCCCATGGCCCGTCACACCCTGAGCATGAACAGGATCAGCCCCGAGCCCCACGGCTCGCTGCCTCCGCATTCCAGCCTCACGCTCTAGTCGCTCGGCCTCGCTCAGCTCGGAGGCCTGCATCCGCATGTGGTCAGCCTGGGCTAGGTGGGCTTCTGATTTGTGTTTCTGTGAACGAGTGAGACGTGCTCACGTCAGTGATGTATACATGTCTCCCGGTACAAGTGCCCTTTCTACAATGGCCGACTCGAGGAATTCAATCAGAGAGGCTCCTGCGCGCAACGGAGCAGCGTTCGAGCAGAGAGTAAGGGAGACTGGAACAGGGGGTGAGAGAGGGGACGGACGAGGGATAGAGAGAGCCATACATCGGCTTGCCCCGAGACCACTCACCAAGGAAGAATTGCACAACAAGCTGCCCATAGTAGACTCCATCTTACCCTTCCTCTCCAGCTTGTGCGCGGCTTTGACGCTGGGGGTCGCACCGCTGCTTACACCGTGCAAGGGTGCTGGACCGGTATTGACCTATTTTTTGTCCATGTGGCACAGAAGGTAGACTTTCAGTCGTGCTGCTCTCCCCTCTGAGTCTCCTCTCGTTTGAAGAAGAGTAGTATGTATGGCGAGGCAAGTCATGAACGACTGTGGTAGCAGGACGGTGACAGATTGAATTGGAAGCAGTATACTCACATGGCCCGCTCCAGCGACTGGCGCAGGCGCGGCGTCATGGTGTCTCCCAAACATTCCAGTATCAGCACCGATACCAGTGCCCACACCAGTGTTCCCGCTCTCATAAGCCTGATCATAACCCCCGGCCCGTCCACCACCTCCGAGTGGCCCGTTGTTGTGACCAGCGCCAGTAGTGTGGGTGAGATGATCGTGCTTGTTCTTGTGAAAGATACCGCCGTAACCGCCCCGCTCTTTCTCTAGTACCGCATTGCCGTTCGAATATGGGTTGCTAGTGGCTGTACCTGGAACGGGAGCCGCGGTAGTAGTCCCGGTGGGAGAAGCACCTGCATTGTAGGCTCTAAGCGATAGCCAGGGCCGCAATCACAGTAGACAGCAAGCGTCAGCCCGCTAGCAATGAAGCTCAAAGACTCGACGGGGCTCTAGGTCCTGCAGGATGACAGTGCAAAGCGGAGGGCGGAAGCGGGAAGATGGGAAGACTGTGTGATGTGATGACTCACTGGTGATGGCCCGTCAGCGGCGCGTTCTCAGTGCTTGAGCTGTACTCGTTAGATTTTCTGTTCAAGAGGCCCATGGTTGGTCGTCTGTATGTCTGTCTGTTGTACCTGTCAGTGGGAAGTTATATACTCCTATATCTTGTATCTGTGCTGTCTACTTGGAGTCAGGTGGCAAAGTCCTCGTGCTGTAAGTATCGTTGGTTGCCGTGACGCAAATTATATACAGTATCTCATCCTATATATCCTACGAGGGCTCCGCAAGCAACTCTGCATGGCATAGCCTACTACTGTTTACTGTTTACCGTTCAACGGGGTGGGTAACAACTCTGCCTGTCTGACTGTTTTAACGAAAGGACTGGTGGAGCCGTACCTCACAGATAATGGAAGGATCTCCTCCCCATCAAAGCTAGTAGGTGTCACTCCCGACGTCATTCACAGTAAATCTTCACACTGCCTCTGCGTTATATGCGAACCAGAACGGTAATGTTTTGTTTTGTTTTACAGGTCACAGGTCACAGGCCCAGCGACAGCTGCGGGGGTGCCAAGAACGATCAACATCCCATCGTGCCTGGCTCAGACAGGGTACGAGCATTTATCCACTGAGCAAGCCAAAGATGATGATGTCATGAAACTGCCATAGTAGTCCAGTCGTGCTTCGTATTCTTCGGCCTGTAAAGTCAGGCAGCAGTCAGCGTTCTTCAGTGAAGCATCTAACCAGATGTGCATTTTATTCCAGGAAGTCGCGGAGCACAGTTTCAGCGACTTTTATTTATCCTTTTGCTTTGCCGCCCGCAGCTCTTAGCTGGAACATTAGGCAAGAAACGCCCATCCATGACGTAATTTGCCGAGAGCAATAAACTCGGGGACGCGATGTGTGGGTGGTATATGCTTGTTAGCGATAGACTTGTTCCATGAGCTTGGGTGGGTAAGATCGTCGACTAGGTCATATTCAGCCCTAGGAACAGCTTGCTTCAGAGAGCTCTCTGCCGACAACTATCACGCAGCTGCTGGCGGTCGGCAAACCCGCCCCTGCTTATGTTTTTGACATATATCTATAGAATCATGTTATCGACCCTGCTGCCCATTCCGTCTCGCCTTGCTGCTGTCGGGTTTTGTCGTGATTCTGAAAGCCCTCACTTTTCAGCTCACGATTGACTAGCGACGCACGCTACCCGTATTCTGCCTGATCTTAAACGACTAACTTGGGCTTCGGTTTCCCGATTCACAGAAGCTGCTGTCTTCGAGGCGACGATCCAATGATTGCTGAACGGATAGAGCATGTCGATAGCCGATGGTCGGCCATGTCCGATCGAGGGGCAGTCAGTACCTACTTAGATGCTATGGCGACATGTGATACTGCAGGAAGCTTGTTCTTACGAGATTTTGCCCGGCAGTAAGTACAAGGCGATAGCGATCGACCAATGACGATGCTCGTTGAAGTAAGCCAATACTTTGGTCTAGTCTTTAGAAAGACTAGTGCAATTCTATGGACTTTGTCGATCTTGTCGATCTCAGTCCTAGCTTCTTCTGATCAGAGTGTTGAGTACAGTAGGTCGGAAAGGTCAAAACGAGGGCTAAAGTCGTCAAAAAACGAAGTCGCCCCCAACTTCGCCTAGAGATACAATACGATACAACAACAAACGAGACGAGAGGATTCAAACCGACCCAGTCTAGTTCGAGGCGGCACGATGTCGAGAGAAGAAGCTTCGCCCCTATTGCCTTCTACCAACGCCGATTCTGAACCTTCAGCTCTAAGACTTCGGGCCGAGTCGCCTGGACCTGCATCTGCGCCGGGCTTGGGAGATATGGTGCCCACCAAAAGGGATAAATTGGCCCTCTCCCTCATCGGGGTAAGTACGCGTGTTCCCACTGACAGACCTCAGATGATCAAGCCAAAGATCTCCTATCGTGTATTCACTGCACGTCCCGTTATGATTGAGATTGACATCGATGCTGATGAGAGATTCTGCTGGACTGAATTGGCAGATCGGCTTGATCCTCTTTGTTCCTGTGACTTGGTACCTTGTCTTCTCGGGAGACTTGGGCGCGATGGGCTGGTTTGCGGTGCATCCGCCCATGCAGAGCTTGGCTATCACTGCGTTCCTGCTGGGTGAGTTCGCCTGTGATTGTCCGGTCGTCCATGACAATATACGAACCATATCGAGTGGGATGACAAACCCTCATATCGCTTGGGTAAATCCAATGACAAAGCTGATCTGACATCCTTCGCTCTTTCTTTCTTCAGGCATCACCCCCCTCCAGCCGCCTACGCCAGCTTCCAAATCAACCCGCACGACGCGTTTCAAATCACATCAGAACCTCATGCTCGGTCTAGCCTTACCAGCACTAGCCATCGGCTCCTCAGCGATGATCTACAACAAGTACCTGCACGGCGCCAAACACTTCACGACGTGGCACGCGAAATTTGGGTTGACGGCGGTGGGTTGGGTGTTGGTGCAGGCTGCTGTGGGGGCGGCCAGTGCCTGGGGAGGCGGGAAGACGTTTGGGGGTGGGGAGAAGGCCAAGAGGGTTTACAAGTATCATCGGTGGGTGGGGCTCGATCCTGAATCACACCTCAATCGTGTCAACCTGACAGGACTATATATCAAATGCGGGTTGCCGCCATACTGAATAACTAACTGTGCAATTTCACTATGCGCTCTGTGTACTGGTGACATCCTCCAGCCTCTCGGGATACCTCCTCATCACCCTCATGCTAGCTACAGTCTACTTAGCCGGCATTCACTCAGACTGGGCCAACGGGCGCAAACACACCGCTTTGAGAATCGCTGCATTCTACGTCGGTTTACCGCTCATCTGGATAGGCTTGGAACTGAGATCGAGGTGAGTCGTCCGACTTCTGCTGCTAGTAGCTGGAAAGGGGGATGGATCAGAGCTGACTCCAGCTCCGGTGCGTAGACCGAGCAAGATGAAGTTTGTATGATCAGCCCGCTGTCCTGTCGAATCCAGTCACTTGGGCCTCATCATCATCATCGGGAAACAACAGTCTACATGCCACGCCCATTTCTACACATTTCATCGAATGGTCTGTTACGCTACTACTGTCATTCTTTCTTAACCCTCGGTAACTACCTATATCATTCACATACGAGTCTCTTGTGTCTCTCGATGGGATATCCATGCATACGTTGTTTCAATTCAATGAAAAGCTGCCTACAGCTGCTCACCCGACGATGAGTGAACCGATCGATTGGGCTTACGTGGGATCTGATGTCATGTCGTTTTTGCATACAATTGATTCCGTCCACAACCGTATGCGGATGCGGGTGCTCGCTCGCTTGGCTTGGACCATAAGGAATGACGATGGAGCAGCATTCGCATGAATACATTATATATATTCCTCTGGTGTAACATCCTAGATGCTTCATCTCATAGGTGCTTGTCCGTCCTGTCCTACTTTGCAATACACCAAAAACCTCCTCTCTCTACCGGCTCGGTGTCTCCATTTCCGTCACTTGCACTTGATTTTTCCCATTGTATAGGGAACAACCTATATACTACCTCCACTACAGCAAAGACAACAACCCCCCTTCCAGAGACAACATTTCTTCGCCATGTCTCTGCCGCCTCTCAAACCCGACAAGACAGCGTCTGGTATCATTGTGGATCCCAGGACGCTGGAGAGGGTCGTACCTCAGTCCAGGCGAAAGGATGGCAGGTGAGTAGGAGTAGTAGCAGTAGCAGTAGCACAATTCATTCTGGATCTAGCGAACGCTCGTTCAGCTCAAATGGACACTAAACTGGTCGTTGCGAGCGGTACAGTATGCTGACGGCCGGTCATCTCGATCGATGAATATTGTAGCGTTCGGAAAGAACAGCGAGTCCGACCTGGTTTCACACCTCAAGAGGACGTAGGCCGATTCCGCTCGGCGCGCCAACAAGCTTCCGACGTGTCGGCGGCCTATAAACCCGTCATCCCAGGCTCCAATCGTCTCGGTCCTGCCCCTTCCTCTGCGACACGCTCGACCTCGTCGCTGGATCCGCCGGACAACCCATTCGCGCAGCAGGAGCAGAGAGAGAAGACGAAAGCTCAGTTGAAGAATGAGAAGCGGCGCGAGAAGCGCAGGGAGAAGGTCGCGCTCAGCTGGGATGAGGAAGGTGATGGCGACGAGGACGAGGATGGAGATGGAGGTATGCAAGAAGCATTTAAGGCTGCTGACGCTCAGGCTGGGCAGAAACAGGGTCAGAAGGGAAGGACAGAGAGTCAGGGTGCGGAACAGAATTTCCCCCCTATCGATGGGAATGGTGGAGCACCCGAAGAGAGCGTCGTAGATAATCTCAAAACCGAAGAATCAAAGGACGAAGAACCCTCTTCGACTGTCGCTGCGTTGGAGCCTGCACCACCCGGCCCATCGGGCGCTTCATTCGAAACGTCGGGCGAGACGAAACCAACCCCTCCTACCACTACTTCGTCATCGCCTGCCCCTCCACAGTCTTCATCAGCCTCGCCGGCCAACGCCAACGCAGGTGCGAAACCTTCTTTACTCGCTGATAGGAAGGCGGAACTTTCCCCTCAATCGTCAGCGTCAGCAACAGCGGGCACAACGCAAAAGCCTCATCCTATCCAAGGTGGTCGTAAAGGCCCGATAGGCCTAGCTCACCCCCCGCCTATCGAAGAAGACAAGCCGAAAGCACCTCAACCTTCGTCTCGAGCCGACGCTGATAGTTGGCGAAAGCAGCAGCCTAAACCGCAACAACAGAAACAATCGAACGGAAAGGGCGGACCCAACCAAACCCAAAACCAGAACAAGACCAGAAACCAATCACAATCCCAATCGAAAACTAACCCCACTCTTGCGCCTGCCCCCGCGCCGAGAGAAAGACGGGAAGTGAAAGTGAGGGAAGGAGGACATAACGACGTCTCGTCACTGGCCAATAGGGTCAAGAACCTCGTACTGGCGAACACTGTCGGCAACGCTCCGAGGGAGAAGACGTCCCGGACGGCGACACCTACTGGTTCGGCCGGGTCCGCAGCAAGTGAGGGGAAAGCGACTCCTGCTGCGTAGTCGGGTCAATCCAGTAGCTTCTCAGTGTAGGCGATCGGATAAGATCCCGCGTGTCCCGTCCCTTGCCTGACGTATGGACCATGATCGTCGTGCAAAGAATGGGCGAGTCTTCGTGCGAAGACACAAGTTTGAGAAGAATCGGATCGAGAAAAGGACGGAAATGTTATTAAAGAATAATACTGGTGTCCTTCCGACTTGGCTCACAAGGCCACGCATTCCGTACCATGTACTATCACATCAGCTCAATCAGGCCTATACAGATGCCAAATGCATTCTACTCATATTTGTCTATAGTCGTATCGGATCGACGTTACCTACGAGAGATGTGTATACAACAGGTCCGTCGTCTCCGTATGCGTAAACCCTTGTCTGATTCAGAACCGCCTCGAAAGTATCAGACCGACCCGAGTCGTCCTCACTTTCGGCGTTGTGTCAAAGCACACGCCTCAATCGGTGTCTGTGCCGAATACTCGACCGAGCAAGACCCTCCTGAGCTCCGGTACACCAGGAGTAGAAGTGATGACCCAAGGCAGTTTCTTAGGTTTCAGGATCTTCTCCCCCATCCTGCCCGTAATATCGTCCTTCTTGCCCACACCGAACGATTTCAGCTTTTCGTCCTTGGACCTATCTACCCCGGTCTCCCCTGTACCTCTTCGATCGACGACGCACATCCCTCTCGTGAGCTCTCCCACGCGCTCAATTTTGAATTCTCGCTGGGTC
The DNA here is from genome assembly GCA_000507405.3 of Kwoniella heveanensis BCC8398. Classification (NCBI taxonomy): domain Eukaryota; kingdom Fungi; phylum Basidiomycota; class Tremellomycetes; order Tremellales; family Cryptococcaceae; genus Kwoniella; species Kwoniella heveanensis. Next base: position 3,644 of record KV700144.1, on the reverse strand, counting down.
AACTGCCACCCCTCGATCGGCTGGAGCGTATCGGCGCGCTTCTTCTGAGCGTGGGCGAGGGCGTACCATACAGCTACTGGGTCGTGCATCTCCATCGAATCGGGTAGACCGAACGAAGCTTGTAAACCTCTCACTCGGACCAGCATGGCTGAGACGAAAGTCTCCAAGGGTGTGGGCTCGCCCTTCTCGGGCACGTTGCCGTTCTCATCTGGGATTTGCATGACGGTGGGATGGATCAGATCGGAGAATGGAATGGCATGAGGCGTGGTGATATCAAGCGGAGCAAGGATGAGCTCGAACAAGCCTTCTTTGCATGCAGAGAGGATTTGATCGGCGGCGAAGGGATCTGCGAAACAGTTGAATTCGGCAACTGGGGAAGTGTTTCCTGGATGTTCGAGGGTAGCGCCCATCCATACGATCTTGGAGACTTTGGCGAAAGTGGTAGGGTCGGTGCGGAGTGCATGAGCGAGGTTGGTCACTATGAGCAGTACGACCCATTACAAGGAGACCAGGGAACGCCAAAAGAATCAGCAATCGAATATGCTTATTTGGCAGAATAGTGACCGCGGATGACAGAGTATGACCGTGGATCCGAAATATTCGACCGTGGATCAGGATAAATAGGTTCTAGATGGAAATGAAGCAACCCTGTATACATTGGTTGACTTCCACTCACATGGACCCAAAGCAACGATGGTCACGCTATCATCAGGCTCTTCTCTTAGGATATCAAGCATGACCTCGTATGAGGGCTTCTGGGAAAGCTCGAGGTGTTCATGCGGGACGCTGGGGTCGAGTTGGGGAGGGGTGAAGTGAGGGTGGGTCTCGGTGATGTTGGAAAGACCATCAGGACCGTGCTATCAGGTGCGTACAGACATCATGCGTCAATCAGCCTGATACGTCACCTAACCGACAATGGGTCATATCAACGGACGAGGAAGAACAGGTCCGCTTGAAGATATACAAGGGTAGCACTGTTCACTCACAAAGTACGCCGCGACAGCCTTCTCTCCGCCAATCGGCCCATCCTCTCCCAGCGCCAATACGGTCTTCTCCTGGCCTTTCAGCCTGTCGTACCTGCCCTGCGCTTCTGGAATCTCCGAAATCTCCTTGGCGAGACTATGGTAGATCTTCAGCAGGTTACCATGCGCCACGGGGGCGTGGGTGTTGCCAAAGACGATGGAAATGAGGGCTACGTCGAGCTCTGGGGAGGCGAGAGCGAGGAGGATGGCGAGCACGTCGTCCACGCCTGGATCGGTGTCTAGGATGATCTTGTGAGCCATGGTGCTGAGCGAAGTGTTGGATGTCAATATGTGTGCGAAAATCGAGTCCGCTAGGTTGACAGACCACGATGAAAATGATAGAGGAGAGGCTGAAGTGCGCGAGCGATAATGAGCTTATCGATGATTTCGATGTGAAGAAGTAATGTTGTGCGCATGAAAGGAGATGTGGATGATCTGAATCGAAAGGAGAGGTTATCGTTGACATCGTTGACATCGTTGACTTGACGCGCTTGATAAAAGGCAAGGCAAAGGCGGCGATCGCCTGCAGAGCCGAGAACGCGGCGGAGTCTGCCGATACTGAAACTAAAGAAAGTGGCAGTCGCTTGGTGTGGGTCAGTGGCTATCCCATTTCAAGGAATTGAAATTTAATGATAGCAGTCATTATCCGCCAAGCATACCATAACTTACCATATGATACCTTTCATTCTCTCATATCTCCCGTTTTCTCCTACCTCCCATCTCTCACCTCCCATCTCTCACCTCCCATCTCCCACCTCCCACTATCCCACGGCCGTCTCATGGTCTTGGGGGAACGTCAGGTACTCCTCAAAGTCGAAGTCAGCTTCCCCTGTCTCAGCAGACGAAGACGCTAACTCGGCAAGGGATTCCAGGACCCCTTGGGCAGCCTCATACCCAAACAACTCGGTCGGGGGAATGAAATCGTCCCATTGACCCGAGTCGAAAAGGAGGTCGGCTCCCAGACCCTGAGACTGCAGATCAGCTTGAGCTCGAGGAATGCTCACACCGTGATCCCCACTCACCACTGGCCCTCCGATCACCTGCGTGGCTGCTTCCTCCGGCAGGAAAGGGAGATGCTGGCTCCTACCACCCCCATTCGACTGGACATTGACGTTGACATAATGATTGTCGATCTCATTATGTCTGTCGTCGGGTCCGTAGGCATCGGTGAGGGTGGAGTTACCGCCAGTCGAGAACTCCGGTGAAATGCCCGATCCTTGGGGGGACGGGTCGGAGTCTTCCTCGCTGGCCTTCGCATCCTCCCGATCCTTCCGCTCATCCTCCTCCATATCCCGCAGCCTCTCCTCTTTGTACCGGCCCCAAATGACCCTGTACTCCTCCTCGATCTTCTTCAACCGCCTCAGCTCCTGCACACGTAGCAACATCGTAAGACATATCATTATCAGCCTCAAACTCGTTTGCATGACCCCCAGGATGCTCTAGGCTGAACGGTAGTTGGTGATTGATACTCACATCCTCCCTGAGCGCCTTCTTCTCCAACCTGATCCACTTCACCCGCTGGGCATTGGGCATCCGGGGGTACATGGAAACCCAATGTCTATTTCGTAGACCCATAAAAATGGTCCACGCTGCAAGAGCAGATCACACGGTACGTCAGTACTGTACATAATGTTCACACCCCGGCATGAGGGGCACGAGGACCGGGGTTTCCGAGTATACGAACTCACCATTCAAGGGTTTCTTGTACCCCTTCGCCCCCTGGGCACGCTTCCGCTGCTGCTCGGCCAATTGCCCAGCATAGTCACTAGGACAAGCTAGCAAAGCCTCGCCGCCATGGAGATGCTCCGGGTCGGCAGGATCCCCGATGGGCTGCAGGTTGTCGTCGTCGCTGCCTGTCCTCGCCAGCGCCTGGAGATACTCGAGATCTCCGTGGTACTTTATGGGCGGGTATGGAGGGATACTGGAGGACAAATATCACGATTAGCATGTCGCCACCCCCACGCCCATGGCATACATCAGCAAGGGAGGCTTCCCCACGCTCAGAAGATGTCAGACGACTCACTCCACACCCGCAGTCCCGTGCTTCTTCTCATACGGCTTGGACTTGGCCGTATTCCCACTTCGTGACTTGCCTGCTTTGGGCATATTGATGGGGACTTGAAGAATTTCTAGGTGATTCGTTTGTAGTCGATGAGACTGGTGAGTATTCGTGTTTGATCAGTAGTGGTGGTCAGTTTCTCGATCAAGACAGGAATGAAGTTGCTGAGCAGAATGTGAGTGGCAAGAACAGATCATCAGCCCTTTTTATATTCCAGATACACGCTGCTGGTGCAGTATCATGAGCTTCCCGCTCTGTGTGCTACGAGCACAGGACAGTGGACCGCAAAGACGAGTGCGCCCATTCACAGTCTGCTATCGAGGGATCCCTTTCTTCTTCCTCCCAGGCCACCGACTCATGTGGTGGGAGCATCGTTGACAAATCGACTCGAATCGTACGGCGTAAGCCTAGTCGTCAATGTCTTCACATTTGTGACCGAAACTAGGTTGACATCGCCTCTGTTCATGTGACACGTAGGGCATGGTGGGTGGTTTGAAGGGCAGGGGAGGGAAGGGGAGGGGAGAGGAAGGGGGGGGGGGGGGGGAGAGAAACGAGCGTGCTGC